>CAUYQG010260153.1:0-19856 GCA_963574415.1 Tarsius wallacei | reverse complement strand
GGCTCGGTGGCTCAGCCTGTAATCCCGCGCCTTGGGAGGCTGAGGTGAGTGGATTGCCTGAGCCCGCGGGTTTGAGACCCGCCTGGGCAACTTGGCGAGACCTCATCTCTACAATAAATAAAAAAAAATTAGCCGGGCGTGGTAGCGCACACCTGTAGTTCCGGCTACTTGGAAGGCTGAGGCGGAAGGATCACCGGAGCCCAGCAGGTTGAGGCTGCGGTGGCCGGAAGCGGCCACTGCACTCCAGTCTGGGCGATGGAGTGAGACTCCAAATCAAAAAAAACAAAACAAAACAAAAAACAAATTCAAAGTGACTGGTTAGTAATTTAACTGCCTGCTAGAATAAAAATCAACACTCTTCAGAGGAATAGAACATAATCCAGAGTCTCTAAAATCTTTCATTTTCAGTATCCAATAAAAATTTCCTAGACACGAGAAGAAACAGAAAAATGTCACCCATCATAAAGAGTAAAAAGACAGTTAACAAAAATAGACCTTGAGATAATTTAGGTGTTGGAATTAGTAAAAATAGAACTTTACGGCAGCTATCATATCTTTTTTGAGTCAGGGTCTCACTCTGTTGCCTAGGCTGGAGTGCAGTGGAACAATCACAATTTACTCTATTCTCAACCTTCTGGGCTCAGGCAATCCTTCTGTCTCAGCCTCTCAAGTGCTGGGACTAAAGGTATGTGCCACCATGACTGGCTAATTTTTTCTAATTTTTTTGTAGAGACGAGGTCCTGCCATGTTGTCCAGGTTGGCCTCAAATTCCTGGGCTCAAGCAGTCCTCTTGCATCAGACTCCCAAAGTGCTGGGATTATAGGCATGAACCATCACGCAGCAACAAATTTAAAGATCCAAAAAACCCAATGAAATCCAACAGAGATATATACAATGAAAACCACACCAAGACACATAATAGTCAAACCGCTGAAAGCCAGAGATAGTCTTGAAAGCAACCAGAGGAAAAAGGATGCTATGTACAGGGGAAAAGTTATAGTTATTATGGCTAACTTCTTTTTAAAAAAACCTTAAGAGAGAGACAGTGCTCAGACACACAAGAAGGATACGATGGAAGCCTATAGAGAGAAAAAGACTTAAAAGACACATTGGCCATATGCAATGTATAGACCCTTGTTTGGATTCTGATTCAAACTGTAAAAAACATGTATGAGATAGTGGGAAAAATGTGAGCCCTAAAAGGACAGTTGATGATACTGAGACTTAATAGTTTTCAGTAGATGTGATAGTTCTGTGATTATGACTTTCCAGAGTCCTTTTCTTTTCAGACCTGTGTTGATATTTTTACCAATGATATGATGTATCTGGAACTTGTTTTAAAATAATCTGGGATGGTGAAGGAGAGAGTAGGTGGAACACAAAGGAAACAAGGTTGGCCATGAGCTGATCATCAAAACTGGTGATGGCTACACAGTGGCTCATTATGTAATTCTCTTCATTTTTGTAAAGGTTTGATATTTCCCATAATAAAAAGTTGTTTTTAAAGTGTTTAGGCCAGGCTCGGTGGCTCAGCCTGTAATCTCAGCACTTTGGAAGCTTAAGTTCAAGACTTAGCTCAGGCAACTCACTCATCTCTACAACAAATAAAAAAATTAGCCGGGTGTGGTAGCGCGTGCCTGTAGTTCTGGCTACTTGGAAGGTTAAGGCAGAAGGATTGCCAAGCCCAGCAGGTTGATGCTGGGGTGGCCATGAGCGTGCCACGGCACTTCGGCCTCGGCAATGGAGTGAGATTCCAACTCAAAAAAAAAAAAAGTGTTTAGTTAACCTTGGAAAGATACAGGTTGGAATGAGAAGCACTAACTTTCTCACTTTAACCCAAATATGTTATCAGTGCTTACAGGGTACTGACTAAAACAAAATGATCTGTAATCTTTTGGGGACAAGGTGTGTTTTCTTGTTATAGCTAATATAGATCTCAATTCTGCTGCCCATAGAAATGAACTTATTTTTTGTTCATGGTTCACTTTTTATTTGTCACAGAATATGATTATTTTAAACAACTATTCAAGACAGTTTCATTTTGAACTTTCATATATTTTCTTCTAAATGTCACTTACACATTTCTTCCTTTACTTAAAAGCATTTAAAGTTTTAAAAAATACTTAAGGATGATGAAGACCATGTATCAAAAAATCCCATTTCCTGAATCCATTTCCCATCTTATAAATTTCAAAATGGACACAGGCGTCGGCCAGTAATCTGGTTACCTGCAGGCTTTCTTTGATGTCCTGGGTTTCAAGGCTCAGTGCGTGGGTGTGCACTCAGGGCAAGCCTTAGGAAGTCTGGGAGGACTATGAGAGGAAGAACTTTCATGCCAAGGGTAAAAGAGGAACTGATGTAACGTCCTGGAGAGATTTCACTCTCCGTTCCTGCCCAGATCTTTGGGAACAATACAGGAGGGTGATAGTGCTCTGGATAATCCAACTCAGATTTTGCCTTTGACTCAGGACACAGGCAGGAACAGGACTTGGAGGAGCTTTATTTATTTATTTCTCTGCAGACACCACTCGAAGAGGAAGTACTTGATGAAGCTGATAACATTAATGGTAGAGAACTGGATCCAAGGGTATTTAATTCCAGGCTCCTGGTGGTCTGGGCACAACCACTGTCAAGGCTGAACGGCCTGCAATGAGACCTTCCAAGCTTTGTTTCAGTTTGCAAAGCAGCACCCACGTACGAAGTGGGCTATGACGTTCCGACCCTGCTGTCTGCTGCCTCTGTTATTATAAGTTGGCAGCAGGGTATGGAAACTTACGAGACCAGAGCCGGCAGGCAGAGAAGCTCCGGACACAGGAAATACACTGAGCGGACAGTGGGTGCATTAAATCCCCCAGATGTAGGAGTCTTCTGTCTAAAACAAGAAAAATTTTTTGGTCTGGCCTTGATGTCTGCATTTGTTCTTGGTGAGCTGCCCAGCTGGAAAACTGGGAAATTATCCACATTGCCCTTGTTCTGAAGGTCTTGATACGGGAGGGAAATAGACAAGGAAGAGGGAGGGAAAGCCACACATAATTAGTCGGTGTGGGCACAGAAGGAAGGGAGGAAGAAAGCCAAGGGCTGGTAGGAAACTGTCATGTGGCTGAAAGTGTTTCTCTGATCCCGTACCTTTCTCTTTGTAGACCACTGTTAGACACAGAGAAGCCCTTCTTCTCACTACCAAAGAGCCCAGAGTAAATCAGGACTTTAAATGTGATAATTAAAAAAGAAAAAAAAAAAAAAGGTCTGATTTCTCATTCCTTTTCTTTTTACTTATTAGAAAAGTTTCTCTACTTAAAATTCATCAAAATTCAACCCAATTTAATCGTGTTATAAATAATAAATAACTAATAAACTTAAAAAATAACTGCCTGTGATGAAAGTTGTTGGTTTTGACTGGGAAATTTCCAGAGTAGAACACAGGCTAAGACCGTGTTTGTATCGCACATGCCAGGATCACATTTTCACCATCATGCTTTCCCCTAGGCCCTGGATGTTGATCAGGGAAGGTAGTGAGGAGATGCAACTCAACAAGCCCAGCAGGGAACTCTCACTCATCAGCCTCAATCTACTGGGTTTCACATTCTTCCACAAAGGGCCATATTCCGGCACAGTTTTAGAAAAATTAGTGGGAACTATAGAGCTAGGCAAAAGTTAAAGGCTCCAAGTCTTGGGGTGAAATTCAAAATATGTTTTGAATAAATAGGCTGAAATGGGCAGGATAGGGTCAGTGAAACATCTCCAAACCGAGCAGAGGTTGAACTTCAGGGAAGGGTGGGGTATATTAGTTTGCTGGGGCCACCATATCAAAGTACCACAGAGTGGTTTAAACAACAGAAATGTATTATCTCACAATTCTAGAGAGTCTCAAGTTCTCTCACTGCCATTATGGGTTGAAAGTGTCCCCCCCAAATTCTTATGTTGAAGTTCCAACCACCAGTACCTCAGAATGTGACTTTATTTGGAAAGAGGGTTCAGTCCTTGCAGATGTAACTAGTTAAGATGAGGCCACTGTGACCATCCAATGTGACTGGTGTCTTTATAAAAAGTTACTTTGGATGCAAAGTTATGCACACAGGGAGAATGCTCGATGAAGATGAAGGCAGAGACCTCCAAGCCAATGAATGAATGCCAAAGTTTGCCAGCAAACCTCGAGAAACCAGGAAAAAGGCATGGAACAGATTCTCTCTCACAGCCCTCAGAAGGAATCAACCCTGGTGCCACTTGACCTCAGACTCTCTAGAATTGTGAGATAATACATTTCTGTTGTTTAAACCACTCTGTGGTACTTTGATATGGTGGCCCCAGCAAACTAATATACCTCACCCCTTGCCTGAAGTTCAACCTCTGCTCGGTTTGGAGATGTTTCACCGACCCTGTCCTGCCCATTTCAGCCTATTCATCTCAACAAGGTGCAAATGTCACTGAATTCTTTTCTAGGGCTGAGAAGTGGCCTAGTTTGGAATGGACAAATCACATATGTTTGAGGTCATAAACAATAAACCTGGCTGGGTTATAGTGGCTCTCATCTATAATCCTGGCACTTTGGAAGGCTGAGGTGAGAGGATTGCTTGATCCCAGGAGTTCGAGACCAGCCTACGCAACACAGTAAGACCTCATCTCTACAAAAGTCAAAAACAATTAGCCGGACATGGTGATGTTTACTTGTAGTCCTAGCTACTTAGGAGGCTGAGGTGGAAGGATTGCCTGAGCCCAGAAGGTTGAGGCTGTAGTGAGCCATTTTCATGCCACTGCACTCCAGCGTGGGTGACAGAGTGAGACATAAAAAACATAAAAAATCCTATGTAAGCTTCTAGAATTGTATAAGCATTTGATGAAAAGTGCTAAAAGAAACAAAACAAAGAAATAAAACTTGCAGTGCTCTGAGGCTTAATCTTTGTTGCCACGGGCTGGGCATGGCTCCTCCCAACAGACCACCTTTCCCGTGGATCAGTATGGAGAGTACATGGCCATCTGCTCTTCATGGCAATACAGGGAAGTCTCCTGAGGTGGAATCCTTCCACCTCAGCCTCCTAAGTAGCTAGGACTACAAGTAAACATCACCATGTCCGGCTAATTTTTTTTGACTTTTGTAGAGATGAGGTCTTACTGTGTTGCCTAGGCTGGTCTCGAACTCCTGGGATCAAGCAATCCTCTCACCTCAGCCTTCCAAAGTGCCAAGATTATAGATGAGAGCCTTAGAATCTCAATAAAGCAGTACCATGAAGTGAATGGAGAAATCAAGGGATCGAATTTCAAATGAACCAGTTACACCTGCATGGGTAAACTTCTCAATCATTTATAGAAACTTGGGTCATGGTGACACAAAGATAAGGCAGAGGAGCCCTGGAGTGGGGCAAAGAGCAACACATCCCCTTCACTGAGGGCTGCCATCTCTGGAGGAATCAAACTGGCCCTAACCTTAAAGGGATCAGATGGCATTTCCTAGGAGTAAAAGGATGTTTCTGGGTAATTTCCTGCCTATCTTGGGAGTCTTGGGAGGGTTATTCATGCGTATTAGGAATCTCTTGCCCCTAAAACTTCTGGCTTGAGAAAGCAAGCTAGCTTTAAGGCCAAAAGCAGCCACCGGGCCACTGGAGGAGGCTGAGGAGATAGGGAGGGTTGGGGGGAGGGGTCCCCCCTGAAGTGGACCAAGGGCCCACACAAGGCACAAAGAGGCCCTCTGCACAATTCAGTCCTCCCGCACTTTGCCACAGCAAACAAATGCTGCAGCAAGGGCAAGGGTCAGAAGGTGAAAGGTCATGCTGCCCTAGGCCCTGAAATACAGGAGGCAAAGCAGAAAGACAGTGTCCTGGAGAGGCTGGGTTCAGTGGCTCACACGTGTAAACCTGTACTTTTTGGAGGCAAAAGAACTGCCCGAGCTTAGGGGTTCGAAACCAGCCTAGGCAAGTTGGCGAGACCTTGTCTCTACAATAAATCAAAACATTAGCCAGGAGTGGTGGTGCATGCCTATAGTTCCAGCTACTTGGAAGGTGAGGCAGAAGGATCACCTGAGCCCAGCAGGTCAAGGCTGTGGTGGCCTTGAGTATGCCACTGCACTTCAGCCTGAGCGATGGAGTGAGAATTCAATTAAAAAAAAAAAAAGCAGTGGGGCTCTTTGCCTCAGCCTGTAATCCCAGCACTTTGGGAGGCCAAGGTGAGTGGATTGCCTGAGCCCGTGGGTTCGAGAGCAGCCTGGGCAACTTGGCAAGACCTCGTCTCTGTAACACAATAAAAAATAGCTGGGTGTGGTAGCGCACGTCTGTAGTTCCAGCTACTCAGAAGGCTGAGGCGGAAGGATCGCTGGAGCCCAGAAGGTCGATGCTGGGGTGGCCATGAGCGTGAGTGCCACTGCACTCCAGCCTGGGCAAAGGAGTGAGACTCCAACTTAAAAAAAAAGCCAGGCACAGTGGCTCATGCCTATAATCCCGGCACTTTGGGAGGCTAAGGTGAGAAGACTGCTTGAGCTCATGGGTTCAAGACCAGCCTGGGCAACTTGGTTGAGACCTCATCTTTACAATAAATCAAAAAATTAGCCAGGCATGGTGGCGCATGCCTGTAGTTCTAGCTACTTGGAAGGCTGAGGCGGAAGGGTCATCTGAGCCCAGCAGATTGAGGCTGTGGTAGCCGTGAGTGTGCTACTGCACTCCAGTCTGGGCGACAGAGTGAGACTCCAACTCAAAATAAATAAATAAATAAAAATAAAAAAGAAAGAAAAAAGAAAATGTCCTGGAGAGAAAAGGAGGGCTTGCAGAAGAGTGAAATGGGGCCAGGTGGAGGGGCAGTAAGGGGGAGGTAAGTGTTCTGCCGGTGGGACCTCTCATTACCTGCTACCAGATTCAAGAATCACAGAATCGAAAGGGCTGTAAAAAGGCCTTTAACTTTTAGTTTACTCTTCTGGTTCTTAACTGGGAGAAGAGACAACCAGAAGATTAATACAAAGGCTCCAAAGAGGTCATGGAGGACCTACCACATGTCAGGTATTGTGAGGCAACCTAAAATGTAAGCAGTGCTCACTTCAAAACGGGCCATGTTCTGAAAGTACTGAAGATTAGCACTTTAAATGGATCGTCCCACAGAAATTATAGCACAGAGGTGCCCAGTAATCCACGAAGGTGCTCTAGGAAAATGGCAGGAGAGGCAACAGGCTTTTCCTATGAACAAGGTCCACAAATCTGGTGATTGTACCAAGTGCATGCAGTTACCGAGTGCATGCAGTACCGAGTGCATGAGAATGGTTAAGAAAATTGGAAATGGAAGCAGAAAAAAGCCAACCATTGCACAGCAATCTGAATATACTTAACACTACTAAACTTTGCACTTAAAAATGGTTAAGGTAATAAATATGTTATGTGTATTTTATTCCTATTAAAAATTGACAAGAACGAAGGAAAAAAAATCTGACCAAACAGTGGTTAAATAATGAATAATGGCAATGAACAACAGTGCTTGATATCTGACAGGTGCTGTTTTAAGGGCCTTTTTCCATGTTAACTCATTTCTTTCTTACATCAACCCTATGAGATAGGTACTGTCATTTTCCTTCATCTACAGACAGAGACTGAGATACAAGGGAGTTAAGTAACTTGCCTGAAGTCATACAGCTAGTACACTGGGAGCTGGGATTTGAACCCAGGTGGTATGGATATAGAGTATGTACATGTGTGGTCACGCTCTCTGGCCCTGTCATTTATTACACAGCTAAAATGTTTAACAAGGATGCCAAATCCCAGCAGATGGCCCCCTTGACACTGACATCAAGCACAATTCCAGCAAGACTAGAGAATTGCTGTGTTTTTTTTTTTTTTTAAACAACCAGTAATAGGATGTGACTGGAGCAGCTAAAAACTTCATCTACCTGGTGCCAGCTCAGCAGATGTGGCAAGGGGCCCGCTTTCAAGGAATGACCTAAGAGGGGCTGGTTCTCCAGAGGGGTGCCAGTCAGTGTTTCTATTCTCAGAAGCCAGTGCCTAACTTGGAACCCATATTTCTCAAAGGCTGGAAGATTTTCATCATGCCAAGCCCATTCATCCTGAAGGAGTCAATCAACCATATGAGTAAATTCAGTCAAATGTAGTATGAGTTATTTTTCATTTTTTAGTTGAAGTCTCACTCTGTTGCCCAGGCTAGAATGCAGTAGCATGCTCACGGCCACCGCAGCCTTGACCGGCTGGGCTCAAGTGATTTTTCTGCCTCAGTCTTCCAAGTAGCTAGAACTATAGTCACGCACCACCATGCCCAGCTAATTTTGCGATTTATTGTAGAGATGAGGTCTCACCATGTTGCCCAGAACCTGGGCTCAGAGAATCTTCTTGCCTTGGCCTCCCAAAGTGCTGGGATTACAGGTGTGAGCACCTGGCCAGTATGAGTTTTTAAAATCTCAGACTACCGACATATTTTTTGGGTTTCAAAAGTTATCTTTGACTTTTTGGGGGCTCAAATTTGGGCAGTAATCTAAGCAGGACCTGCCACACTGTACCCGTTAGGTGAACTGAAAATTGATTTGGCATCTTAATCTTCACAACTTCTACTCATCTTTCAATCATTCACCCTAGTTCCAAGGTGTTTATACAACAAAACTGAATAAAAATGTTACTTTGATCTACTCATTCATGCTGCAGTGGTACTGGAGTCAACCTCATATGGGTTTAAATCTCAGCTTCGTTACTTCATTTTGGGGCATGTTATTTTATTGCTCTTAACCTTTATTTCTTCATCTATAAAGGGAAGACAATAATATTACCTTCTTTACAGGGTTGCTGTGAAGATTAAATGATTTAAACATTTATGGGCTTAGAACAGGGCCCGGCATACAACAAGGACCCAATAAATGTCGGCTATTATTTTGTTATTACAAAGCAGATGCATATATCTCATCTTCTTTAATTATCTCATTAAAATTGTATATGATTTCCTTCCTCCAAAGCAGTCTTTGGGTACTTGGGTTTGGGGATGGTGATGGGAGGGGCAGTATTCCACAATAAAGTATTCCACAATAAAGTCATCATATAAATAAAACTTCTGTGGGTGATCACAGAATGCAAGCCACCCTCCATGTTCCCCACAAAAAAATGATTTCTATTTGGGCCTTTTCCATGTGCTAGTTGTAAGGAAAATAAAGATCAACAGTATTTCAATGCTTGAATTTTCTCACCACCACTTGGTGATTTCCATGCCCACCTCTTGATAAAGAGATGCGCCAGAACAGAGAACTGCTACCTTAAAACTGTGTCCGGTGCTGCAGAAACAATCCCAGCACTGCATGTGTGAATGTTCTCAAACTAAAGTGAGTAACTTCCATAATCTCTTTGATGGGGTGTAAAAAGGGCGAGCTGAGAGCTGCAATTATCAGATGGTTCCCTCAAGGGGGTGATGGGATTTTGAGAAACACAGATTTTGTTGCTTCTCCCTGCAGACTGTGTGCATGTCCAGTCCCATAGGGTGACTCTGCAGAGCTGGCCCCATTCAGAGCCAGCTAAGAACGGAAGCTTATTTTGTATCACCCAGTGAGCTTTTAGGGAACTACTACTCAGGTAGTTCCAACACCAAAGGACCAGTGGCAACTGAATATGTATTTTTGGGACGACTTTCTTTGGAAAGGAGCTAAAAATCAGTTACTTTTAGATCCCATGGAACCTAAGAAATCAGGAGAAGCTGTCATTTTGACTATGTGTGACAAAATAAATTTATTTCATCATCGTTTGCTGGTCTGATATCTCTAAAGATGCTTTGCCTCCTGGCTTTTATGAAAGAAGTAGTGTCACTGTTTATTTT
The DNA here is from genome assembly GCA_963574415.1 of Tarsius wallacei. NCBI lineage: Eukaryota > Metazoa > Chordata > Mammalia > Primates > Tarsiidae > Tarsius > Tarsius wallacei. The sequence goes on along the minus strand of CAUYQG010260153.1, from coordinate 10,085 downwards.
ACCTCCTTTCTACATAACAACTTACCTGTCTTCTAATTCATATGATGCAGATAAAATGAGACCTAACAGTCAAGGAAAAGGAATCTGCTTAAAATGAGCTTTTTATCATGAGATAAGTGAATGAGGCTGCTCATGGTTTGACTACTGAGAGGGGGAATATTACCAGAAGTTCTCGACAAGGCGAGACAGATGAGAACAGAGGAGATTTTCTTCTGTTTCTGAGCAACACCAGGCAGGATGCTGCTATGACGTTCTGGATTTAAATGCCCAAGACCCTGAAGGTAGAGAATGTGTTTTATTCATCTTCCTGTTGCCCAGAGAGAATCAGACACCTTGGATGTAACGTGAGGATTTGAGAGCTGTAAGAGACCATAAAGTCTGGCCCTCTCTTACAACCGGGCAAACTAAGAGCCAGAGAAATGAGAAACTTAGTCCTCATGATTTTTTTTTTGGTAGAATGGAGGATTAGAATCTGGTTTCCTGGCTTCCGGATCCCATCAAGACATTTTATAAGCACACACACACACACACACACACACACACCAGTTTGTCTGGGATGATTCTAGCTTACGCCTGTTGTCCTGGCTTACTTATGAATGGAGCCCTGTCATAAATGTCTTGGTATGCATGAAAAATTATAAGATTACCCTAATTATATTGTCTTCCCTTCCCCCAGCTAGTAAGTAAAAGGAAGAGTGAAAATACTGTTTTTTTCTGGAGGTAGGTAGTAATCTGGGGACTGCTTTGCTCAAGGCATGATGTGATTTCAGAATAGGGTACATCATAGAGAAAATGAAAATTCACACACAAAGGGGTTTTTTTTTTGAGTTCGAGTTTCACTCTGTTGCCCAGGCTGAACTGCAGTGGCATACTCACGGCCACTGCAGCCTCCACCTGCTGGGCTCAGGTGATACTTCTGCCTCAGCCTTCCAAGAAGCTGAAACTACAGGCACACATCAACACACCCAGCCAATTTTTTTGATTTGTTGTAGAGATGAGGTCTTGCCAATTTGCCTAGGCTGTTCTCGAACCCCTGGGCTCAGACAATCCTCTCACCTCTGCCTCCCAAAGTGCTGGGATTACAGGCATGAGCCACTGCGCCCAGCCTTATAAAGGGTTTCAATTAGCGGACTCATCCTCCTCTCCCATCAGGGCATGGAGGGGAACCTCTGAGTGAACACCAACTTCCTGCTTTTAGCACTGCCATGTGGCTACCAGGAGGAAGGAGCGATTGCAATGTGAGATGGTCACAGAAGATATCTGTGGGGAACTGGTGCTAGATTGAGCAAGACACATTTGTATTGGGATATAAATTCCCATTGTCAAATTATGAATGTTTGCACTGGTTAAGCTGGCGGCTGTGATGAGGTGAAATCACAAAGGGGTTGAAAGAAGCCTTGTGTTTGCACTTGACTGTGCATACTTCACTGTGCCAAGCTGCTTAGTAGCTGAGTCAGGTCCTGTTCTCCTTCCATTCTGCCATTCCTAGCTATCTATGTATGTATCTATCTACCTCCCTCCCTCCCTCTCCCCCCATCTACCCACCTACTATCTATGTCAAGTTGATAGCAGCATTGAGTTGTCTTGGGCAAACATAATTCTACCTGGTACTATTATCCCTAGTTATGGAAAATAAATCATCGGGGAAGTAATATTTGATATGTACAAGGGAGGAACCCAAAAGAACCCCGGAAGTTTCTTTACAAACTGTGTATTTGTTCTTACATGTTTAAACTTCAGTCACCTTCAAAGTACTCTTCATTTGAGGCAATACACCCATCGAGAGACACTTTTTCCACTGGTCAGAACAGTTTTGGAACTTGTCAATTTTGATGCCTTTTAGTGCTTCTGCCATTTTTTGTTTCATCTCTTTCACACTGGCAAAATGTTCCCTTTGAGGACTTTTTTCATCCAGGGAAACAAAAAAAGTCACTCAGGGTGAGATCAGGTGAACAGAAAGGGTGGGACATGGAGGTCATGTGATTTTTGGTAAAAAAAAAAACCACAACAAAAAACTGCTAAACACTCAGTGTGGTGTGGACAGGTACACGCTCGTACCTCACCCAACATAAAATGGGCAAACATGTTGAATCTCCAAAAAAAATTCACTGAAGCCAAATATAGCTTCTTACAACAACACTAGCTGTTACACTGATGCCCATGGGTTCCTAAAACACTTACCTAGTGGGGGAAGCCTGTATTATAAGGGGCTCACACTCCAAAAAATAATTCTGGTTTTTTTGGGGGGTGGTCCCCCTTGTATAATTTCCCTTGACAGACTTTTTTTTTTTCAGAACCGGATCTTGCTGTATGTTAACATAGGCCCACATCGATCATCTGCTAGCTTTCATAATTAAATATAACAGTATTGACTCTAGAGGCAATTTATGTGGAAATGGAATTTTTTTCTTTTCAGCAGAGAAGGAGAGAAAGATGGAGGTGGTGGTTTGAAGTAGGAAGATTGAACTGATCCATGCACCTCTCTTCTTGGTCTCTCTGTCATCAAGGGCATCATATATCTGAAAGTCTGGGGAAGATGTGAAGAGGGGAGCCTCTCATATCACCTCTGTGTCTTGGACAGCTAGCCTCATTGGATACTACCTGATAAAGACCCGTATTTCCCTTCTTGTTGAGGGCACCTGTTCATCTGAGAGAACGCACTGTGTCTAAACAGACTGAGGAGGAGGCCGCATGCCCTCAGATCTTGCTTCCTGGCCATCAGCTTTAAGGAACGGTCTCTGAGAATGCACTGCTTATAAGAGCGGGGTCTGAAGCAGAGCTAGCTGGTCCACAGGGTGATGACGCCCTTGACCTTGGCCTCATTAGCTTCATTCTTTTAGCTACTGAGCTCACCACCACCGACATCCTAACTCCTGAGAGCAAGCTCATTATAGCGCATGCGGTGGCACATCTGTATTTACTTGGTTTGAGAGGAGCTCTCAGAGTAAGCCAGCTTTCCCTACTGATGAGCTCCTGAAAATGAGAACAACAAACTCATCTACTTATGAGTCAAATCTGGCCAAGGGGAAAGGAGGAAGGATTTGTGAGGAGGTTGAGACCATTATCCTCCAATAACATTGGGGAATAAAAATGGAGCAGAGATTCCAAATGGGATTTTTATTCTTTTTTTTTTTTTAATTGAGAGAAAGAAAGAGCAGCACCAGAAGAAAAAAAAACAAAACCCATCACACACTCTTTGTATTTGAAAGGCAGGCTGGGTAATATATTTCTTGCCTTAATGTCAAGACTCAGTAAACCCACCTCCTCTTCTCTGGAGTGGCTGTTGGCTATTATGCAAGCCGGAAATGTACATGGCAGGAAGAGCAAAGGAACAAGAAACCGAACTGGGGGAGGAGGGCAGCTGCTAAATTTAGCAAGGGTAAAGCTAGGGGGGAAAAGGAAGAGAGAAAGGCAGGGAGCATGCATGAAGTGCTGTTCATTCTCCATCATGGAGGCGAGGGGCTCCGCTATGCACCTCCCAGCACAGGGAGGCCATGTCGGTCGCCTCGAGTTGGCCTCTCTTTTGTGAAGTGTTAATTGAGAAAACAAAAACTTCTCATTTTTTAATTTGCTAACAACAAAACAAAATATTAGTGCTACTTCTGGGGGTGATCACTCCATTTAAGGAAATGCCCCAAGGAGCCAGAGTTTTAGGCCCCTCATAATCTTAACCTAAGGAAAAGTACATGTGAGAAAGTTCTGGTGCCTGTTTGCATGTGTGTTGTCTGACCTCGGCAGGAGGACGTGGACATCATGACCCTCAGACACAAGCCATCACTGAATGCCACTGTATACTCAGCTGGACAATGGAACAGTGCTCAAAGCAAGGTTTTTATACCCTATTTCTGTACCTGCTTGGGACCTAGGGTCAAGGCCTAAATTCAATTCTGGTCTTTTGTTTTCTACCAATAATTAAGAGGCGCAACTGGGTCATCTGAAATAAACACGGACACTGAGCACAGTCTACCATCCTTTGGTGCATGGTGAAGAAAGTCCCGCCCCAACACTGAGTTCACAGGATTTGGGTTTTTTTCCTTCCCCCGGCTTTTATTAAAATCCGCTCAAAAATCTTTAGTAACTCCCCATGACTTTGCTCCATTTCTGGGAAATTAAAAAAAAAAGTTCTCCACACTCTGGTTCTAAGCTAAGTTCCTCGGACCAGCTCTGCAATGGCCAAATGCTGGTCCTTGTGAAAGCGGGGTGATGGCTCACAAGGTTTATTTATTTTTATCCTCTTTATTTGGGGTATGCCTGAAATTTTTTCATAATGGAAGGGAAGTGGGATGAGAAGGTACGCTCTACAACCCGAGTCATGTGACTTCTGCTCCCCATTCCCAGGCCTTCCCCCACCCTTACGTCATTTTCTCTGCCTGGAATGTTCTCCGCTTCATGCCTGCTCATCAGAATCCTGCTGGACCTTGAAGGACTCCTCCAGAGCCCGCTCCTATATGGGCTGACCCTGCTCCCTGTACCTGGCTGTAATTGTTCTTTCCACATCTCCACAGTGCCATATTACAGTTTAGCTTCTGTATATATGTGCATATTCATCTCACTGTGCCACTTTTTTTTTTTGAGTTGGAGTCTCACGCCATCGCCCAGGCTGGAGTGCAGTGGCATGCTCATGGCCACCCCAGCATTGACCTGCTGGGCTCAGGTGATCCTTCTGCCTCAGTCTTTCAAGTAGCCGGAACTACAGATACGCGCTACTATGCCTGGCTAATTTTTCGATTTATTGTAGAGTTGAGAGCTCACCAAGTTGCCCAGGCTGTTCTCAAACCCGTGGGCTCAGGCAGTCCCCTCACCTCGGCCTCCCAAAATGCTGGGCTTACAGGCTTGAGCCACCGTGCCTGGCCTCCCTGCGCCACTTTTATTGTGAGCTTCAGAGAACCAAGAATACACCTGATGCACCTAGACATTTCCCCTTAGTGTTTTATATGCAGTAAGCACCTAATAAATGTTTGCTGAACGAAAAACAATTTATATGAATAGAAACAGCGTATCATGGTTAAACCTCTTGGGTTTGTCTAAACCTCAGGCAAGGAAAGAGAGGCCTCCTCAGTACCTTCCTCGTGGTTCTGATGCAATATGACCTCCGGCTGTGTGTGTATAGAGTTTCCAGGGTGGAAGAATGGTGAAAAAAGAATCCGAGGTTTCCTCTGCTTCAGAATATGCTGAAGGAGTTCATAGAGCACATCACCTGGAAAGAAAAAGGAAAGGGAAATAGAGAAATGGAAATACCTTTTTCAATAACTATTTACTGAGCTTCAGCCCCGCCCCTGGCACTGTACTAAGGCTACAGCGGTGGACAAATTATGCAGGCTACCTCCCCTCATGGAGCTCCCAGGGGACAGGATGGAGCACTTGAAACTCAAAAGGTCAGAGCTTTGTGATTTTTCTAAATTAAACTTTTTTTGATGATGAAAATAATATACAGAAAAAGTTTTAAAAATGCAGGAAAATGGAAAGCAAAAATTACTAATACCCCCATCACCGAAAGAAGCCCTGTTAATACTGTCTATAGTTATACAGTTAGAATCAGGCTTCTAAGTTTAGTATCCTCTCTTCTTCCCTCCACATGAGGTTTTGAAGACTTTCCCATATTCCTGAACTGCCTTTAGTAGCTGCCTAAGAATGGCCCATCAGAGGGAGATACCCGACCTTACTGGAAATTTAAATTGGCCCAATTTATTGCTATTATTTTTGTGAAGATATCCTTTTTACATCTATCTTTGCTTGCACTTCAGATTATTCAGAGAAGAATTATGAAGTCATTAAGTATGAACATTTTTAATGTTCCAACGACAACTCATAGACTCCTCACAGAAATCTTCCCTGCAGAGAAAAAAGATTCCTTTTTAACCAACTCCAATCCCAGGCAAGAAAAGAATAAATATAAAAAAAAAAAAAAATTCACAAGTCCGGTTAGAGGTGGTAACTATTAAAGACGCTCTATAAGGAACTGGCACATTCTGGGATGCTTCCTTCCTTTAAAAATGCATACAGGCATTGCTCCAAGGTTCCACAATCGCTAGAAAATCATTTTGAGATGTCAGCCCTTTGCAGAGGATGGAGGGGGCAGGGTGGAGCAGGGGGCTTTCTGTTCTGATGTATTTGGTATTTGAAGCATTCATTGTCTTGACCCACCCCTTTGGCTTGGATTCAAGTTCAAAATGCAGGTGGGTGCCTCAAAATCCTTTAGAAGTGAGTGATTAATCTTTAAAATGCCATTGGCCTCTCTAACTGTCCCCCTATGCCCTTTCCACACACACATATGCAAACAACAATGGGCTTTTGTCTCTAATTTTAGCCATCTTTAACAGATACTTTAATTAACAACTTCATTTAACTGTGTATTTTGGGCTGTAGATATTGCTATATTATTTTTTCTTCCAACTCAGCATGAACCCGAGAAGCATTCCCTATGAGTTTCTTTCTTTCTGCAAACCTCCACTCTTCTAGTGTTTGGACCCAATAAAATTCCATGGATACCCTATTCTAAGTGACTCCTGAGGGAACCTTGTGTCTTTGCTTTGACTTTGTTCCTTTCTCTACCTTTGAAATTCGGTTGCTCTTAGTATAACTTTCTGACACTACTTACTATTATGATTACATAAAGCAAAAGACTCCAAAGAGCCGCAGCCATATTATTTGGGCATTTTATTAAAAAGAGACAGGCAGGAAGATGCAGAGGTGTCCTGAGCCAGACTAGAACCATGGCACACACGACTGCATTTGAGAGCTGGGAACGGCTTTGGAATTCATTGAATCCAAACCTAGTAGTCATGGTGATGTCTCTGATGAGGCGGGGATACGGAGCCTGAAATACAGTCCTATTTTAATGATTCATATTTTAATCTCACATAAAAATAAGCCCCTAATCAACACTTTGTTTCTTTTGGTTTAGCGTAATGTCTTCCTGAACTTTTCCTAATTTACAGGGCCTCACACTTGCTGGGTTTTATCCTGTGGGTTTGATCAATGTTTTATTTTGGTAGTAGGCAGAATAGAAAATGAAAACATTTTAAAATGTATTCCTGATGATTACTATTACTAAAAAAAAAGGGTCAGTAATTAGCCTATCCATTTTGGAAGGAGAGGCCAGGAAATATAAATTTAGTGTCTGTGAGGGTGTTCAACTCAATTCACTTTGCAAGGCAGGCTGGTGGGGCAGTGAGGGCACCTTGGTATCCCAGCTCCTCTGCACCAGGTGACCTTGAGCGAGTCCCTGACCTTCTCTGCAAAATGCAATCACCAGCACCGACCTCCACGTTTGCTGTGAGGGTTAAATTAGGGAAATGTTAGGAAGTACCCAGAGCAGGGTTTGGTCCCACGCTGCTCCCTGGCCCCATGCTTGGAGGCTGCTTTTCTGGGTTTGGAGAAGCTCTCTGGTGGGGAGCTCACACAAGAGCTGGAGAGTAGGCAGGTCACTTTCCCTTCTTCACATTCACTTCTCTCCATACATACAGGAGGTGAGGCAAGACAGCAGAATGACGAGGTGTCTATGCCCTGGAGTCACATGGGTGCCTCCTCAGGCATGCCTCTTAATGTTTCTAGGCCTCAGTTTCCCCATCTATAAAATGGTGATGTTGATGGCATCTATACTGCAAGATGTGAGGATTTAATGAGGCGGTTCAGGTAATAAGCTCATCACAGTACAGGCAAACAGTAAAAGCTCAGTAAACATCAGCTGTCGCTTTTACCACCACTAACATGACCATCACTGTTATTACTGATATTATGATGTTGATTTAAAACAGATCTGTAAACCTCTAAGGAGCTCTCACATGGAGAACAGGGATGGAATGTCTGGGTCATGGCCAATTTTATGTCCCCCCTCCAGAAAGGTAAAGAAGGTGACTGAGGCCACTCTCTCATTCGTGAGCTCTCTGGCCACCTTGTCACAAGCTGGTGGGCTAAGCCCACTGTGGGGCCGACATGTGCTATGCTCCACACATCCCCACACCGTCTGTGCTGGCTCACTTCAGCCTCTCCTCCTGAAGCCAGCAAAGGGAGCAGGCAGAGAAGGTTTCTCTCCGAGCGTGCAGGAGAAAACAGGGGAGCAGAGCGAGTCAAGTAGACTCTGCCAGTTTCTTGCTTAAAGCATAAGCCTATTATGAGAACAAATAAGATAACAGAAATTATCTTAAGTGCCATTCATGAGAGATGGCTAATGGGTGGGAGGTCCCAGGTGGTGGACCAGGGGAAAAAAATCTTAATTCTCAGACCCTAGAGTGTCACCACAGCTGGATCCGTCCATTCCCAGACATGTTTCCTCAGCAAGCAGGGCTCAGTCGGGGAATGCAGCTGGGTTGGCACAGCACATCGCTACCACGGGGGCAGGGACCAATGACTGTGCAGGTGCTATGAGCCTATGACTGGCAGCGACAGGGCTGCCCAATAACAACTCTGAGTCCTAGACCTAGAAAGGATTCTAGAGGCTTCTTAGATTGGCTCAAGCTTGCTCACTAAGAGTCCCCACCTCCCCTTCCCTTGCCAAGAAGTGGTGTTGGCTGGGTCAACTTCCAGCGATGGGCAACCAGCCATGGCACCAGCAAACCATTTTTAGACAGTTCTAGTTGATAGAAAGTTCCTCTGTTGAGTTGGAATCTGGCTTCCCCTGAAATCCCTGTACCTTGGTTCTTGAGTTTTGACTTCTGGACTAACACAGAACATGTGTCTTGTTTACAACAGATTTCTAAGTTAATAAAGATGGCCTTCACACCTTCCCCCTCCATGACCACTATCCCTTAATTCCTCAACTCGCAGCCTGTTCTCTTTATACATTTTTCAAATCTTCATAAATGCAAAAGCTCATATCTAAAAGTTATTATTAACAAAAGGATCTCTGGGATAAAGAAGCTTTTAAAAAATAAGTTATATTTATTTGCCTACTGAATATAAAGAGCATGACCACAGACAGCCCTGTATCTCTAACTTAGCCAATGCCCACTGATTTAGATTCAAAGGGCACTTTTCAAAATATTCTTAAGCCGATTTGATTCTTAATAAATCCTCTTTGTCTTTCCGGAAAAGAGATACAGTAATGAGTACTAGCCAGTACTTCTATTTTACTAAGCAATGGAACCCAGCCCTATTGTTCAAGGGAACACAGCTTTTGTTAGTCCCTCTATGTATCTTCCTGCATACATACATAGTTCATGCACAGTGGTTTGTCATGAAGCTACTAGATAAAGGGCCCTTCACTTGCACAGTTCCCTGGAAGTCCTAGAGATATTTATATCTCCCAAACTGTAAGCTTCAGGCCCATATATAGATATACTCCTGGGTATATACATACCTACACACACAGAAACGAATCACACATACAATTGTGCATTGGCCACCCTGATGTGAAAAGCCAGGCACCTTCTTTGAGAATCCTAAATTCTATTATTTTATTGCAATTTGTTTTAAACACATAGTAGAGAGAGTGAACAATACTGTTGCAAGTTGCCTTGTCAATCTCACCAGTGTCTAAAGACCAAGAACATACAGATGTTGTCTAGGGGATCTAAATCTATTTAAATTGCCTAATTTTAGGGGAAAGAACTTGGGCTCTAGAGCAAGGTAGTCCCAAGTTTGAATCTTGGTTGTCAGCTGCGTGCCCTGAGGCACACTATTTTTCCTCTTTGAGCCTTAGTGCAAGGCTTAGTTCAGTAGTCTTTTTGTGTAAAATGAGAATAATGCCACAGACTTGGCAGAGCTGTTATGAGGATTAAATGAGATGTATATATATATATATAAAGTACCAGCCCCATGTCTACCATCATATACGCTCAATGGATGGTATCTCTTGTACTAATGATAATTATTAACAGGTGTGTCTCAAAAAAACCTGGCAAAAAAGATTTCTTTGTTTCAGTACTTTTGTATTTAAAGCAACTGCATGAGTGTTACAAAGTCACATTCATACATACAGAATATTTTTCCCCAGCTGACACCATGTCATATAGACATTTCTAGTTTACAGTTCTCTCTCATAGTCCCCCCCACCCTTCACAGTTGTATTCCCAACCTCTTGGTGTTTCATCTCTTTCGAATTTAAGCCATTTCAAGTTGTTCCTATACAGACACATTTCCCATCC
>CAUYQG010260148.1:0-17947 GCA_963574415.1 Tarsius wallacei | reverse complement strand
TTTGAGCAGTGTTTTGTAGTTTTTGTTGTAAAAGTCTTTCACTTCTCTAGTTAGGAAGATGCCAAGCTGTTTCATTTTTTTGTGGTTATTATGAATGGGATTGTGCCTTTTATTTTGGTTTCTGTTTGTTTGTTGTTGGTGTATAGGAATGCAACTGTCTTTTGGACATTTACTTTGTACCCTGAGACTGCTGACAAGTCTTCCACTGAGATCTGACCTGTGCCTGTTCCAGCATGGGGGGAAGGGCATCTGTCTCTCTGGCCAGAGCTGGATGGGGCAATGTAGGACTCTGCCCTGTCCTGAGACAGAGGAGCTCGTGCTGGTCTGCCTCTCCTCACTGGCAGCAGGGCTGGGTTCCAGATTTCCGTGCCCTATCTTCTCCACCGTTCCTGGGGCTCGTGCCAGTCTGCTGCCATAGATGATGTTGTTGACCAGGTGCCAGGTGGCGAGGAGCAGCGGTTCTCTACTGCCTTCTCTCAAGACAGCCCCAAGAAAAGCAGATGATCCTGAGCTTCAGTCTCAGGGTGGTGGTGGGTTGCAGTCACCTCCAGAGGAAAGCCCTGGGTGCATGAACCCAAATCTCCCCTCAGATGGACTTTTACTCACCCACTAGCAAACACCCACTCATGCAGAGAGTCTTTATGGACACTCACTTCTTCAGACACTCTCATACTTTGACCTGTTCTATTGCCATCTTGTCTCCTCCTTGACAAATATTTATAACTTCTCTGACATTACCAGATTTTATGTGGGGTGAGTACTACATACTATGTACTATGAGGGTGGGTATAAACTAAGCAACATGAATAGTGAGAGTAAGTTTAAAACAGTACATTCATTAACACATGAATCCTTATCGCCGAGGTTTTTATTACTGGATGAGCTGCTCAAACACAGACTTACAGACCAAGGTAAAGTTTTACATTTTATGATCAGGCTGCATAGCAGGAGGTGAGTGGTGGGCAAGCCAGTGAAGTGCCATCTGTATTCACAGTTGCTCCCCGTTACTCACATTACTGCGTGAGTTCCATCTGCTGTCAGATCAGAGGTGGCATTAAATTCTCATATATTACAATTTAATAATAATAGAAATAAAGTGCACAATAAATGTAATGTTTTTGAATCATCTAGAAACCATCACCCACCCCCATCCTTTGTGGAAAAATTGTCTTCCACAAAACTGGTTCCTAATGCCAAAACGGTTGGGAACCACAGCTATAGAGCATAGTGATTAACACATGGAAGCGCTTCTTATGTTCTTTTGAAGAGATAAAATTGATTATGTGATAAGAATAATTTATACTTTACTTTTTTCAACTGGTAATTGTGAAACTCAATAGATTTAGTGTTTCCTGATAATTTTACTTGATAAAGAACTTTTTTTGTCAGTAAATAAAAATTCCAATCAAACATTGTTTTTACTTGTATTATTAATGTAAATGTCATGGAATTAATTACTATAAATAATAATAAGGTATTCCAGAATCCAGAAATAACTATTTAGGTTGGATTTTCAATTTTTAAAAATAAAATTAGATATCTATTGTAATGCTGGGTCTATAAATTTTTTCCATCAAGCATGCCAGAGGTTAAGACTATATAAGATAATTATTCCATATAGCTTTCTTATTACAATGTTGAAAAACACCCTAAATTGTACCACACATCTTTAAAATAAAAATTTTAAAAATACTGAAAAATAACAATATATGCTCAAATTTGCTTAACTCTGCATAAGGGAACAGTAGATACACAAAACAATAAAAGCAATGATTTCTGGAATTGGACTTTCAGTTTGATTTTCTCAGAGTAAAAACTCTGAGATTTTCAGATTTGCATAGAGAATATTTACTGGGAAGTTCTCTTGAGAGCAACATCTATGCTGGATTAAAGCAATCAAAATGAGACAGAGTAACTGAAATGTAATGGAAAAACCTGAAGCTGAGAATACCTTCAGAAATGTTCCTTAATGGTGGTAAATATCTGTCTGGGGGTGGGGAGATACCTCTTACCATCAAGGGTGCCTGAACGAAGCATTTTGGTATGCCTAACCCCTAACTGTACTCCACAATACCATAAAAAAAAAAGAAATGTCCCAAATGAAGGCAAAGAGTTGGGACTTAGCTTGTGCCCCTTAGATCCAACTCTTATCATAAGCTGTACCCCAAAAGAACACTTCAATGTTACCACACAAACTAAGATGCAAATACCACATAACAGCATAAAAAATTTCCATTTTACCACGAACAAGAATTACATACAAAGTACATAAAGCTCTCATGTTAACTGAATCTCAGGCATCAGAACACTACTTTGGAAAGGAAAATGTTAAGTAACTTTAACAATAAATCAGATAGAGTCATAATCTATAAAGAAACTTGTATATCACCAAGATAGCTTGTTAAAAACACCTATTGTAAATATTTTTCTTATACAACTTTTCAGTACATGTGCTTGTTGGAAAACACATAAAATGTTCTGTAATAGTTTTCCAACTGAAAACTATTCCATTATTTTCTTGTGTCAACAATATTCTTCTATATCAAGTATATCAATTATCTTGATTTTGATTTTTAAAATAATTCGCCTTCTCTTGAAATTTAAGATGTTTCCAATTATACACTACAGGGTTTCTTAACCTCAGAACTATTGACATTCTGGTCTGGATAATCCTTTGTTGTAGGAAGCTGTCCCATTGTTATAGGATGCTTAGCAGCATGCTTGGAATCTACCAAAAAGATGCCAGTAGTACCTCAGTTGTGATGACCAAAAATGTCTCCAGTCATTGTCATATGTTCCCTGGAGTGGAGGACAAAAATTGTCTTTAGTTGAGAACCTTTTAAACACTATTTAAACTACTATGTTGGTAAACAATTGTGTATATGTGTATTTACAAATATTTATGCTTTTTTTACTTTCTAAAATGTGAGCAATAGATAAAATACTATACACATACCCCTTTATGATGAAATAATGATTGCTTTTAAAAATTAGAAACTAATTACAGCAAAAATGGGATGGATACCATATCTAAATATGTAGTAGGTCAATAGGAAAGTCATGACAAATTTTCAAATATCCACATAAAGACCATAGTCATTACATTGCTGAACAAATATTTTTCTCATACATAGATAAATGAGAAAAAGTTAATTAGTATAATCCTGAAAACTTTATTCATGTACAAGAACAAACTAGTTTAATTAAAAAGATTTATCTGAGAGATATATGGAACTTTTGAATAAAAGGAAAGAAATAATGTGTTTCTGAGTGGAGAAACAAAAAAATGGTAAATAATGTAAATAAATTAGCAAATACTTATGTATTTGCTATATTTCCAAACATTATCTTGAAAGAACTATAAATAGAATTCAAAATCATAGTATTTACTCAATAAATTTCAATCAATAAAGATTTTAATCAAGTGTTTATCGAAATATAAAATGTCTCTGAATCGAGAATATACACAAGTACACATATTTATTCTTTGTTAATTTGATTGTTATAATGTTATCATCAGAGAATGTATTCTGAACTTTTCTTGGATTTTTGTTCTTTTTTCTTCTTTTTTGGTGGGTGAAGGGTAAGAACTGAATTTTGTCTTGTAGGTTGGTAATTAAGCCTTACTATTATTATTGCTGTTGTTGTTGTTATTTTAGAGATGGAGTTTCTTGTGGTTGCCCAAGCTAGAGTACAGTGGCACAATCATAGCTTGCAGCAGGCTTTAATTCCTGGATTCAAGCACTCCTTCTGCCTCTGCCTCCCAATTAACTGAGACAATAGGCACACACTACCATGCCTGGCTAATTTTGCAATTTTTTGGTGGAGAAGGGTCTTACTCTATTGCCCAGACTGGTCTGCAAATCCTGTACTCAAGCAATACTCCCACTCTGGCCTCCCAAAACATTAGCATTTCAGGCATGAGCTACTGCACCTGGGGCAATCATTATTCTTTGATTTATTTAGATGTTTTTAAAAATCTAGATAAATTCTATATTATTGAATTGCCACAACATATCTAATAATTCTTTATTAGTCTTAAGCTATGGTCCTATATAACTATATTTATTTTCTGAACTCTGATCTATAATATATTGATAATTGTATATCATGACTTTAAGTTAAAAAACTCTGTTGTCACGTTTTATTTTATGAATTTATAAAACTTCTTTCAGCTATGAATTCATTCAACCTCTTTGGTTCTTTGTTTTTTTATTTCTTCAATAGTTTCCTTTTTATATTTTTATTTTTATTATCATCTCATTTTCTCTCTGCTTCCATAGAATTGTTTTTTGAATTTGATGAAAAACATTTAGTAAGTATTATCTAATATTAACCTCTGTTTACTGCATTGACTTTTCATTACAACTATGTTCTTTCTTCACCTTCCGTATGCTTGAAAATATTTTCCAATGCTGTATATTGTTTTGTTGTTGTTTCAAGCTTTTTTCTTTTTGGTTTTCTTTTACTTTGCTTACTCAATCTTAAAGGGTAGGACTTCAAACCAGGCCTGAAATTTCCTCCTCAATCATTGAGTGGCTTCTTGATTATCTTTTCATTTTACATGGATTTTTATTGTTCCTATGTCCTCAAGCTGGAGGAGCTGTAACTAATTTAGTGACCTAGCAATCTAGGAAAAGTTCAGTCTATTGGCAATTCCAACAGGGAAACTTCTCTTCCATATTTTATTTGGTTTTTGGGAGTTGCTAAAATGTGTATGACAGGGGCCAGAATAAATGCAACTCTGTTCACTTCCAAATGTAGGATTTTTTTTCTCTTATAGGATCCCATTTCTCCATACCCAATCTATAACATTAATTTAGAATAGCACTGCTTCAAGAAATCCACTTCATTTCATCTTGCTCTTCTGTACTGTGTACTATGGAGTCTTCTCACAACTTTGAATTGTTGTCCTCATAACTATTTCTCCAGAAAAACTTCTGCTGGTTTGTTCTTTGCTGACACCATTTGAACCCTTGACAAACACAAAGACCCTACCAATGATTTAGGACACTTTCATTCAAAGGAATAGAAAAAGCTGACCTGAAGCTGCTGCCATCTCCAACCATAATCTTTCTAATCCCAGGATTACCAGGATAAAGCAGAACTGCACCAGACATCTAGGTATCTTCCTATCGTAACCTCCAATACAAATTCAAGCTTTTGTTTGTTCCTAAAGGTGAGTTTTTATATTTCAAAAGATAATTTGATATTTTAAAACATCTCATGAGAAGATCATGGCAGATTTTTTGGTAGTGGTTATATTGATGGCCATATGATTGCCTGTACCATGTTTCAGTGGATCACAAACACTGAGGTGAGGCATAGGGCATAACCACGTATGTTGCCAGGGATGCAATCAACTTGTTTAGGGTTACGTTCTCCAGATGTCAATCATTTTCTCATAACTTATAATATAATATATTTTTATTGCTTTCTTTTTTCTTTTAGCTTTTTCATTTTTACTTTTATAGTAGCAGATTTTGTTTCAGAGTGATTTAATGTGCCCTACTCTTGACACCAGTTTTCCATGGTAACTTTCAGAAAAACTTTGTTGTTGCTATTAAAGAGAACTGTAAAAAAATACCATATTTTTATTGTTTCTGCTACACTGAAAAATCATATACTTCTTTAAAGTTCCTAGAATTTTCATTTTACTAAAGAAAAATCTCACACTGATTAAATAGATTTATTTATAATTGGCTTTTTTTACAATACATTTTCCTTCTTAATTAAAAACTAAAACTTTTTAATGAATAAAATGCTTCATAAAATGGTGTACTAGACTATTTGCTTAACTAATTTTGGTGCTATGACTAACAACAGAATAAAAACTAATAAGAAGAGTTTAGTTTATTCTTCTTTATCTACTCTCTTACATTTATCAGAAGACGTGAGTTTGAATCCTAACACTTAACCCTTTGTAGTGAAATCAATTGAATATAATGTGCCTCAATATCTACATTACAGAAAATGGTAACAACAATAGATATCTTATGGAATTTTTGTGAGGATTAAATCTAATAATCTATGCCAGACTGTCTAGGGTATTTCATGGAATCCAGAAACAGTCCTCAGTTTCCTCCATGCTATGAAGGACTATATTTTCTTGAAGCAGGATATAATTTTCCTTAGCATATTTACAGAAGCCTGTCTCAGTTTTCTGTTTCCCCAAATCATATTGAAGGGGTGAAATGAAGGATAAAACCATGCTGCAGTCTCAATAATAATCATAATTATTGGGTTTTCTAGTATGGAATAGGAGCAAATTATCAAGAGTGTCTAAATAGTGCACAACTAAGTGAATGATGAAAGATAACACAGCATTTCTGGCTCTGATGAACCTCTGTGTTGAGATTTCCAGGTTCTTTGGCATGACGCCTCATCTGCCTGATGGGTCCCCGTAAGGAAAAGATTAACAGGAAAGATGAAATGAGTGACAGTCAGAGGGACGAGGGAACCAAGGTTGAGGAGAATTTGATTGCTAAAGTGTTTGGTTTTACTCACATATTTTTTTCAAGTCAATTTTTAAATAATCACGTATCCAAAAAGTTCCAAATTTTATAATCAGAAGATTAACAGACAAAGAGATAAGGAACTCCAGTAGAATGGCAAAATGATTCTACCTCTTCTCCATTTCAGCCTGATGAAAGAAGGGATGGGAAAATGGGATAACTTGAGGAAACAGAGGACACTGAGGCTGGTAGCACACCAAATACTTGAGGAGTTGTTCAAATTCCAGCAGAAATCAATAATTATGTTTAATATTAGGTGATCTGCAAATATTTCTGGACAGAAATCTCTTCTAATGCTGTCTTCAAAAAGTATGCATATCTCACAAACTCTGGGGATGGCTAAGCATGTGAGGATGAAGTCAAACAAGGAAATGTTCTTGTTTTTAACCCATTCAGCACAGATTACTAACGAATCCACTTCCGCACATTCCTAATATGACTTCTAAAATTTCAATTATTATACAAATTTTCTTGAATGCAGTTGACCCATTACAGAAGCAAAATCCCAGTTACTTCCGTCACTGCTGATAGATTGATTTCCAAATGAATTTTGAAAAATGATACAACTCTTCAGAGTGCTCTTCTTTAGGATTTTATTTTGGAATCTCTTTTGTGTCAAAAAATAAAAGCAAATAAAAATAAAATAAAAAAGGTTCAACCTTGATGTAAAAAAAATACAACTGGTAGCTTCATGAAAATCACTTCCAAACGTGAAAACACTCCCCACAGCAGCCCTCCTATTTGCTTGATTATGAAATGTATCTCATTGCTGCTATCATAGGCTGAATTTTTCTTTTTCTTTTTTCTTTTTTTTTTTGAGGTTAAAAAAAGAAAAGTTTATTTAAAAGTAAATTAGAGAAAGAGAAGGGAGAGAGAAGATTTACCTCCCCAAGGTGGGAGAGGGGACCAAAGCCAGGAAGCATGGCGACAGCCATAGCTCAAAGAGCACATGGCCACACCAGAGTCTCGCAAGGCAATGGCCCTGAATTTTTCATTTATAAGGTTGACTGAAGGCTGAACTTATGTTTTCTTACATGCAAATTAGAGGATTCTGTGACATTGTTTATGCCTTTTTTGTTCTTAAACAGAAAATTTTCAAACCATTCTCAGGGAATTCAAAGTAAGTTACAACTAAACTTTTCTGTATTTCCTCTTAAATTCTTGAAATAAAATATGGCCAGGATTCCCAAATGACTGCAGCTTTAACCTCAGGATCCTTAAGAGATAGTAATACCTTGTAAGCATTTGTAAATTCTTCATGACTACCTAAGGCCCTCTATGCTTTCCTAACTAGGAAAATGTTGAAGTCGGCCTGAACTACACATCTCACTCTTCTCAGTACTCCAATGTGACTAACACATCATCTCTAAAAGTTATTAGTAGCAAAATAGGAAGGTAGTGTTTGTCTCTTCCGGATCTTTTCCTCTATTCTATGTCCTCTCCTGGTCTTATTTACATTCCAAGCTAACAAATTCCTCAGGTTTCACTTAAGTAGATTAGAATAACTGTAACAAAGGAGTAAGCCACAAGGGGGAAAATACTGACTCCATTTGCTGCCTCCATGAAGAGCTCTGTCCCTTATTAAGTTGAAGTAGTTGGTTGAGTTGTAACCAAGAAGATATCTCCAAGTGTTAACCTTAATACCTGTGAATTTGGTCTTATTTGGAAAGGGACCTTTGCGAATGTAGTCATCTTAAATTCTACCCCATGATTTCAGCCTTGTGGACTTTTTCTTGTTCATTCAATGGTCCTCCCCAGGCTTGCATTACTGCATCTAAGTGTAAGAATGAAGTGAATGAGGAGTAGGCTGAGGAATTGCCCCTTAAATTGAAATATTATCACACACCTTCCAAAACTACATATATATTAACTAAAAAAACTGAAGCCACACAAATCCCACACCCTCAGCATAAATAGAACACAGACACTACCAAAAATTTTAAATCACTTCTAAGGGGAAAATTAAACAGCAAATTTCTCCCCAAAAAACTATCTTTTGAGCTTCTGCTGTAAGACTTTGTGAAATCTGGTGTGGTTGCATGGGAGATTTCTGGAAAATTTACGTGAAAGACATAAATCTTTCTATGCTTCCTTCACGTTATGGTGGCCTAAGATATTCCTTAGATGCTGGCAACATAACACTAATCTCTGCCTCCCGCTTTACATGGCCTTCTTTCTGTGTGACAGACTCCTCTCTTTTCTTTTAGAAGGACACCAGTCATAGGATTTAGGATCCTCTCTAATTTGAGATGACAAAACTACATTCATAAGTCTCAGGAGAGTATTCACTAATTGTACAACTAATATAAGTTATCTGAGAAGCATGGTGTGTACCCAGTAGCAGGATGTCACCTTCTACTTGCTCTACTCTGAACTGGTAAAACAGTAAATGAAAATGAGTAAATGAAAAGCTTATGTAAAATGCCTGCTTCTCTTCATGAACAAGGTGATGCTATAACCAAAAACAATCAGAAAAACTCCCTTCCCATTGACAGAATTATTTTTCTGAAGTGACCAAAGGTATACAGAGGAATAATTTTCCCATTAACTGAAATCTATGTAAAACTGTGTAGCGTCTAGAGTAATTTCCCTCCAACTATGCAGGATTTGGTTTAAAGTAGAGTAGAGGTGGCTCATTGTTAGATTATATCTGAAAAGATGTTCACAATGATAATAGGGGAAAATAAAATTAAAATTATAATAGGATATCATTTTTTACTTATCAGATTAACCAAAATTATAATAAAAAGTTTAACAACATATTCTATAGGCGAGGCTTTCAGTAAAATAAGCACTTTAACCTTATGGCAAGAAATTTGTCCATATTGATTAAACAACACATGTGCTTATCCTTTGAATTTACCCTAAAGGTGCATCTCCAAAAATTTAGAAATGTATATGCACAAGATTATTCATGACAGTATTATGCCAAAATATTAGAAACAAACTAATATATACATAGGAATTTTGCTGACTCAGTTCTGGCACATTCATACAACAGAGTACCATGAAGTTGTGGAAAAGAATGAGAACCAAATTTATTTATTTGTTTTTATTTTACAATTATGGTATACGTGTGAGGATTTGTTACACGGGTATATTGCATGAAGGTGAGATTAAGGGTTCTGATGAGCCCTTCCCCCCAGTAGTGGGCATGGTACTTCAATTGGTGGTTTTGTGTCCCTTATGCCCCTTCCTTCTCTCCCTCCTTTAGCAGTGCCCAGTGCTTGTTGTTCCCATCCTTCTGCCCATGTGTGCCCAGTGTTTAGTGTCCACTTATGAGTGAGAACATGTGGTATTCAGATTTTTGTTTATGCAATAGCTCACTTAGAATGATAGTCTCCAGCTGCATCCATATTGTTGCAAAAGGAAATAATATTGTTCTTTATGTCTGCATAATACTCCATGTGTATATGTACCACATTTTCTTTATTCAGTCCGCCTTTGATGGGCATCTGGGTTGGTTCCATGTTTTTGTTACTGTGAATAGCCGTGCAATGAACATCTAAGTGCAGGTGTCACTTGGGTAGAGCAATTTGTTCCTTTGGGTATATTCCCCAAAGTGGAATTGCTGGGTCAAATAGTAGTTGTATTTTTAGTTCTTTGACAAATCTCCAAACTGCTTTCTACAAAGGTTGAACTGGTTTACGTTCCCACCAACAGTGAAAGAGCATTCCCTTTTCTCTGCAGCCTCACCAACACGTGTTGTTTTTTGGCTTTTTAATAATAGACTTCCTAACTAGTAAGAGATGATATCTCACTGTAGTTTTGATTTGCATAGTAGATAATTTTATAAATTGATAGAATGATTTCTCATATAGTATGAAAAGAAAAACAGCAAAGTGTGGGCTGTCTTTCGTGTAAGAAATAAGAAAAGTTTTAAATATTCATGTATATGCTTATTTTTGTCAAAAATAAACACCAGAAGTGAATGAGATTGACTACTCACAGGAAGTGATTTAAAATAAGATGGAATTTATAGAGGGAGAATTTATTTACTATTCTCTTTTGACTTGAAATGATATTAATGTTTTATGTAATAAAATAAGCACTGGGGAATAAGCCTAAAACAGGACGTAAGTGGAATAAGCCTAAAACAGGACGTAAGCAAAAACAAACATCACTTTTTCAAATGAATATTGTAGCCACACTGAAGGAGAAAAAAGATAACTACCAAAAGTATTTTGAACACAGTATTTTGACTTTGTTCTCCTATAGAATTCAAGTTGACTCCTGTGCTTTTGACATATCCCCATGATTCTCTTACAATCCATCTCAACAAAATATTTCAGACTCTTTTCCCATTCCTATAGGCTTGTAGTATTGGGCTGTACTTAGTAGGGTGTCTTTATTGTTTTCTTTCTTGAAGTAGTATGAGTTAACAAATCTGAAACTGCTGTTAATTTATTTTTGAATTGAACAAATGACCAAATACTCTAAAAAGATGGGAGTCATGTTTTTCACTGTTAGAGATAGTACCTGCAACATGGAAAGAATGAAGTCTATAGTTTTCAATTGGAATTAGAGATATCAGCATAAACCCATTATCTATAAATATAAGTATAAATAAATATAAATATAAATATGTGTGTGAGTTTGTGGAAAGAGACAGAAAGAGAGAGAAAGAGACAGAGAAAGAAAGACAGAGAGAGACAGACAGACAGATGTGTGGGTTGGTATATGTATATAAAACCAGATCTTGGTTTTAAAATACAAGTTGAGCATCTCCAATTTAAAAACACAGAATTCAAATGCTCTAATGAGTATTTCCTTTGAACATAATGTTGGTGCTCAAAAGTTTTGAATTATGGAGCATTTTGAATTTTGAGTTTTCAGATTAGGGAAACTCAGTCTATACCATTCCCCACCAAAAGAAATCAGGATTTCTCAGAGAAATAGTGAATTCAGGACTACATTAGGGTAAGTACAAAAAAGTCTGAAATATTTTGTTGTGATGGATTGTAAGGAAGCATGAAAGAATCATGGGGATATGTCAAAAGAATACAGGAGCAAAGTTGAAGTGGCTCTTACTTGGCAAATCTGGAACAATTTGAGCATTAACATAATGATAGTAATAGCTAACACATTTAATAAAATATGAATCCATATATCTATACAGATATAAATAAAAAGTGAATAAGTAAGTGGGGGACTATCAAGTAAGTGTTCTTTACCAGGCAAAAGAAACATTCCCTTACTTGTTTATTAAGAGTATGTGTGTTAGGAGCCAGCCATGGAGGCCTGCCTGCTGACAAAGTCCAGGGGCCTGAAGACCCCGGGTCGCAAAGTGAACCTGGGCAGCTGAGACCCTTGCTTCTTCTACTTTTGTTATTAGTGCAGCCGAAAAGTTCTGTACAGTCTGAGGATGGAAAGCAAAATTCCACTCACGCCTCCACTACTCCTTGCAAAAGGCAAGAGGGAATTTATGAAAAAATTACTTTCCTTTCATTTGAATTCCTTCCTAGGTTTCTATGTCCCTGGCCTCCTGGTATTAGATCACGCAATCACTTGATTAAACATTGTAGTTGGGAAAATTGTAAAAAATCAGAAGGTGCTCAATTCAATGTTTGTCAGGGAACTCACTGGCCTTGCCAGGAAATTATCAATAGCGATTTTAAATATCATGTGCAGGTTGATAATCACTTGTAAGATTTTATTTCTTCTGATTAGCGACTAATTGTAGAAATTTGAGAAGCTACGGTTTGTATTTTTAGGAAGAGTGTCAATTCAAAAATTACATTTACTCAATTTTTAAAATTTCTTCATGTGGTGTATCATACTTAAAAAATTAACAATCACATAAACATTAGAGCACCCTTGCCTTTACTTCCCTTTGTTAAGGAGGTTTGCAATTCTGGTTAGAGATTGTAACTTAGTGACTTGAGCCCAGGAAACCTTTTGTTTTGCAAATGTTGAAGTTCATTCTCCCTGACAGAGAATAGTTGGTGCAGATTGTAAACACCAGATGTAACATTGTGGAAAACTAGTCAGGCCAACTGGCGCTAAGAAATCTTGAAAATGTTGTTTTACCCCAGCTAGTTGCAAATTGCTGTGTAAAGGTCACAGGTGTGTCTTGTTAATCTATGTGATAATTATAGTGCTTAGAACTTGGCAGTGATTTATATTGTAATAGTTATAGAAATAAGTAAGTTTTGTATGGACATTAAGAAATGATAATCATCAGAAAATGTTAGTTTATAAAATTTATAGTTTAGGATGATAATCTTTAAAGATCAAAACAGGATGAACAAAGATACATTGCATGTCCAATCCATTAGATTGAAACTGATTGCCTTGAAAACAAAAAACATGTAGGGTATAAAAGGAGTTGGAAAACACAATAAATTGGCATTTGTCCTGCTTGTAGCAGAGTCGGTGTCCATGTATTTTCTCCTGCGCTGATGCCATCCCTCTTTCAGGAAACCCAGACCTGCTGGAGCTGGACTCCGGCATATATGTCAAAAGATTTTCAAATATGTCATACTTATGCTTATTAACAGAGTCATTAATATAATAAAGGAAGATTTCCATGGTATATTTCTAGGAGACTTCAGATGTTGAACAAACTGATTCTAGCGTAGCTCAAAAAATCAGGTGTCCTCTCTCCACCCTTCCTTCTCCTTATCTCTCTGTTTTCTCTCTCAAACTTTACAATGAAGACTCAACTTTATACAGTTGGCTATTTGTTGTGGGAAGCCCTTAGTTATCAAGTGTAAAAATCTTCAACATATATGAAAATTCCTACCAAGTGCTACCTTCTCAACTCAGAAACTGTTAGTACCATTTGAAATAAATTAGAAATCTTAACCACCTTTCTTATGATATCCTCATCTTGGGAGGGTGGCATATGAAAGTGGCAAATTTTTGTGTTCAATATGGTTGTCTTGTCTATATTAGCAGCGTTGTTCTGCTTTTTGCTAGAGGACTCCTTCTTAAGGATAAGGTTTTGGGTAGGGATTGGGGATTGGGGATAGATACGGTAAAAATAGCCTTAAGGTAATTTTCTACTTTTAGCTTCCCAGGCATAAGTTATAAAACAAACATTTCCAGGAAATTAATTGCTTTATTGGCCTCATCATATTTTTTCTCTTTCATATCAATATTTTGTGGCAGAAAAGTTATATAAATAGGCATTTATCTTTTAATAATTTATATGAACTTTTTATTATAACAATTCAAACATATGCAAAGGTAAAAAAAAAGATACAATAAACCTGATGTACTCATCACTTATTTTCAGTAATCATCAATATACGACAATATACACTTATCCATACCACTTCTCTGTGGAATATTTTGTTATGAATTCCAGATATGATAGCTCCACCTTTCTTAGCGTATACAATATGCTATTATAATCAAATTTCTAGTGGTTGTAGGGCTGTTATGGAAGGGTTTTAATAGCTTCCACAAATCCTAGACTAATATTTGCAGTTACATTCATAGCAAAAATATTTACAGGTACAATTTATTGTAACAGATTACTCAAACATGAAATAAATGGATAAATACATAAGATTACAGAGACAAAGTTGCTACCTAGAGGAGTTAAACAGTTTTAGGGAATAGCACATTAATATGTGCTATGAATCTCCGAATGACAGTTTACTTTCAGATACATACTGACTTCCTAATTCCGGAAAACACTGACAGATTCTAGCATCCTGACTTTTATAAATGACTCAGTATTAACAATTAGTGATTTTCAATTGTTGAATTATTTTTTCTATTGACCTTTTTCTCTGTTAAATCTTGTACACACTCATTCTATTTTGCTGACTTGTTTTTAATTTCTAACAACATTTACCTTCTGTAGATCTGTGTGAGTGCATATTCACAGCTCTTTTTAAATATACAGAGTTATAGCAGTTCAGAAAGGTGATATTTCCTCTTTAATTTTCTTAAACTAATTTTTAATTGACAAATTTTTTTAGAGGTTTGTCCGGGTCTAGAAAGAATTTAAATAATACTCAGTGACATAGCACATATATTATACAAAAGGAAGGATTCAATAAAGCAAGGAAAAGGTCACAAAGACTCCTTGCTGACATCTCTCTCAGGCCTGCCTATGAGTTGAAATTGCTTCTTCTTTCAGGCCACACTTCAGATGACAAAAAATCCTCAAAGACTTTCCTCATTTGACTTTCCAAAAATCAAAACATATGAATGGCCCAAAAGATATAAAATTTGTATCTTATACTCACATATCACAACCAATTGTTTCTGTAGAAAAGAAACCACACACACGCCAAAGTCATGAAGATGGCAAATTGTTACGCAACAGCACAAGAAAGAAAATCATGGTTTTCACCACTCCAAAATGGGCCTGTATAGTGGGGCCTCTAGAATCCCTGACATTGAGCTCAATGTGTTTCATGTGTCCCACAAAGAAAGGCACAGCAGGAAAGGGAAAATCAGGGAGGAGAAAGGAGTGAGGGATCCAATAATGAAGATAATCACACCATTGCCATTTTTATTTTTACATACAATGAATAACCCAGTGTATGTTTTTCATGGTTTTTTTTTTTTGACATGCTGCCAGAAGACATAAAAATTGCATGGCAAAGGAAAACTCATGAACAGGAGAGGCAGATACCAGTGGAAGCCTGCAAACTACCACATTAATTCTTCATTTTAGCCAAAAGATAAAGGGACAGGAAAAACTGACAATATTTAGGAAATAAAAGATAGCAAGACAAGTAGCAGATCAAGTACTCAAGTGACTGGCCAGTCTCCAGATAATAGTATGAATATAGTTTCTTTTCCTAGCATAGGGGATTTTCTAACAGAAAAGCTTTGAAAACAAATTGACATAGTTATCTATAATTGACTGATTCTGCCAAAGGCTAAAAGAGTAGAAATGAAGCCAACCAAGCATAAATTCTTATATCTAATCTTGACAATGCAATTTGTGAGTCCAATAAACTAATTCCTTACATCCTTATTATAAATTCCCCACCTATTACAATCATAAAAAATTTCTCTAACTTATTAAACATAGCTACAAAGAGAAAATCCTGAACCATAGTTTGTTGATTAATTTTCAAATGATTTGCTGCATAATGAAATCGATCTTGTGTTTGATCATACAGTAGTAGTTTTTTCATGGCTCTTCCTTAATAGGACTATGAAATCACTCTCTATTACAGTCATTGGACATTTCTAACCCCCTAAGGTAAGAATTTCCAGTCTTGGTCTGGATGTCAGCTACAAACTGTAATTTCTATATAGAAAGATGATTGGTAGATCAAATTATCGTTTGCTAGCATGTAAATAAAACTACAGATTAATTTTCATTCTTTTGAATAAAATTCTTCCTCCTCTCTCAAAGAAGTACATTATTTGATTTACAAATCTGAAGTATGAAATAGAAACCTTTTACCATATTAAAATCAACAAGTATATAAAATCAGTCACCTTTGCATTACTGATAAATTATAAAGCAGTTATAGTGTAGGTGACTGCATCACAAAGTAAGATACAGAACTTGAAATTTTCAGGAAATTAGGTGGGCAATATATGATTCTAACATGAATATTATAATTCCCAAGGAAAAATTTTCCCCTTGCTGCAAAGATGCAGGCCTTTCAGGTCATCTGTCAGTAGTGTTTTAAAAACATTTTAAAAAATAAGTCTTTGAATGAAACATAAACACCTCAAATTATACATAGAAAAAAGTGAACTTGTTTTTTAAAAACCATTTTAAGATTATGGGAGGGTCTTCAAAATTTTCCACAGAATATCATTAAGATTATGTTATCTTAGGGGGAAATGTTTAAAAAGCAATGACTATATTTAGAATTATCTGTTGTGTGTACATATATACATGTATACATATACATACATATATGTATATTGCACTGTGATTTGTTATCCACTCTTCTGTATTTCAGCTTTTCTGCTTTTGCCTTTTGGATTTTTTTTTTTTTGCTTTCATTATTATTTTTAATTAACAACAATTGTTCATATTTATGAAATATAGTGTGATATTTGAATACATGTATACAATGTGTAATGATTAAATCAGAACAATTAGCATATCCATCACTAAAATATTTCTCATTTCTTTGTGTTAGGAATATTCAAAATTTGTTCTAACTATTTGAAAATATATAATAAAAAACCTCAATATCTTTATTTTTATTAGCCAGGTGTGGTGGTGCATGCCGGTAAAAAATCCTCAATTTCTTAAGCAACTCATCTTTGACAAAGTCTCCAATAACAACCACTGGGGAGAGGAGAACCTATTCAGTAAATGGTGCTGGGAAAACTGGCTGGCCACATGCAGAAGAATGGAACAGGACCACTACCTATCACCATACACAAAAATCAACTCTAAATAGATCAAAGACCTAAATGTAAAATCTCAAACTATAAGATTCTTAGAAAACGCAAGAGATACCCTTATAAACATTGGAATAGGCAACCAATTCCTGATCATAACTCCCAAAGCCCAAGACATAAGAGATAAGATAGAAAAGTGGCACCTCATTAAACTGAAAAGCTTTTGTACAGCAAAAGAATCCATCAAGAGAGCAAGGAGACAGCCCACAGAATGGGAAAAAATATTTGCCAACTGTATATCTGACAAAAGCCTAAAAGGACCTACAAGGAACTCAAATGTGCCAAAAAGAAAAAAAAAAAAAAAGAAACAGCGCTATAAAAAAGTGGACAAAAGACATGAATAGATACTTCTCAAAAGAAGACATATGAACAGCCAACAGATATATTAAAAAATGCTCAGCCTCACTAATCACCAAAGAAATGAAAATCAAAACCACACTGAGATGCTACCTGACTTCAGTTAGGATGGCCATCTTTAATAATGCATAAAACAACAGATGCTGGAGAAAACGCTTTCATACTGTTGGTGGAAATGTAAATTAGTACAACCTCTGTGGAAAACAGTATGGCAATCTCTAAAATATCTAAAAACTGACCTTCCATATGGCCCAGAAATGCCCCATCTAGGCATATACCTGGAGGAACTCAAATCATTCTACAAAAAAGATACCTGTTCATGCATGTTTATTGCAGCACTGATTACAATAGCAAAAACATGGAACCAACCGTGCTGCACTTTGGAATTGGACTGAATTTTTTTAATAAAGTGGTACATATACACAATGGAATATTATGGAGCCATAAAGAAGGACAAAATTATGGACTTTGCAGCAATTTAGATGGATTTAAAGTCCATCATACTCAATGATCTATCACAGAAACAAAGCGTTTTCTCCAGCATCTGTTGTTTTATGCATTATTAAAGATGGCCATCCTAACTGAAGTCAGGTAGCATCTCAGTGTGGTTTTGATTTTCATTTCTTTGGTGAAGGATTGGGACCTGGTTTCATTTTCTGCTTATGGATGTTGAGTTTTTCCAGCATCATTTATTGATGAAATTGTCCATTCCTGAATAAATATTCTTGGCG
>CAUYQG010260144.1:0-108922 GCA_963574415.1 Tarsius wallacei | reverse complement strand
CCACGCCCGGCTAATTTTTTGATTTATTGTAGAGATGAGGTCTCGCTTGCCCAGGCGGGTCTCGAACCCACGGGCTCAGGCAATCCACTCACCTCAGCCTCCCAAGGCGCGGGATTACAGGCTGAGCCACCGAGCCCGGCTTGGGCTATGATTTTAAAAACCTGACCACTCATTTCTGACTTGCCATTCCTCCTGGGGTCTTTCAGCACCTCTCTTTGGGCCTCAGGTGTTTACATGTATAACGGGAAAATGGTCCTTATTTAGTCCCCTTCCCATGGTCTTTTTGGGATCTTATGGAATGCCTAAGGTTGAAAGTCTCTGGCAAAAGGGAGCTATGGAAGGGGGGGCTTGTCCCTATATCTGCCAGATCTAGGTTTCTGGATACAACCACATCTTGGGCAAAAGAATGACAAATAGAAAAGAAACAGGAAAGTGGGAAAAGATTCTAAGGTCATTCTCATTCTAAGCTGATCTTATAATCGCCCATGAGGCAGACTTGGAAACAGATTCCAAGAGGAAGACAGCCTAAAACATGCTTACCTAGATCGTGACTCTGATCTTTGGTATCAAGCAGCTGCACACTGATGGTTTCCTGCTTTTGGTCCCCATAATATGTCCCATCGGTCACCAGGTGGACAATGACAGCTGCGGCAACCATTGGCTGAGAAAAATATGCCTGAAATCGAGATGACATGAGAGGATCACACATGCTTAGTGATGTGGTGGCAGGGCAGTCACATTGTAGCGGATTCAAAAAGAATCTACCATTTGGGAAATGGGTTACTTAGCAGGGACTTAAGATGAAAAGGAGGAGGCAATGAAACCTAACAGTGAATGGCATGGGCTCTGAAATCAGACACTCTGTTTCCATCTTGCCTGTACTCCTACCTAGCTGTGTGACATTCAATGAATGGTTTGGCCATTCATCATTTTTAAGTAGTGGATTAAAACAAATATTGATGTCACTGAAATGATTTGAGGTTCTGGTAAGATAATGAGAGTGAGTCTAGCACAGGGTCTAGTGTGCACTAAAACCACAAAAATTATTATCTGTCACTTGTCCATGCCAGCCTCTGCTCTAGGCATTAAGGAGACAAAGCTAAATAAGGCATGGTCCTTGCATTGCTGGGAACTGGAATTCAAAGTAGGTCAATGACACACAAACCAAAATGCAATAACATCTATGATCCTTAGTCAGGAGATAGATCCACAGCGACTTCTTTAATATCATGTGACAAATGTCATCCAATAGGTGACCAAACATGTGTAGGACAAAAAGGGAGAGAATAGTTACTTATTTTGTGGGGATCAGAAAAGACTTCAAAGAGGAGGAGATATTTTAAAAAATTGAAAATGAATAGGAGGTTCTAGGCAGACAAAAGATATTCAAACACTTTGCTAAATCAAGAGTTGAGCAGGGCACTCCATAAGCAATCAATGGATTCAAATTCAGGAAGCATTACACTGCTAAGTATTTTCTCCCTGTTCTTTATAATTAACACCCTTAGTGGATAGACAAACCATCCTGAGAAAGGGTCATGGGAGTCTGTGTTTTCTGTGGGCCATTGCTAGAGATTCTGAGGCTCTCCAAGCTTGTGCTTACCCGGAGCCAGAAAGTGGTCTGAGCCAGCTGGGAGTATGGGTAGCCGATGGTGCAAGGGTACCATGCGTGCTGGGAAATACCTTCACTGAGATCTATCACCTTGGTTCGACACACCTGGAAAAAGATTTTTAAAAAATGTTTTAGAGGGTCTCAGAAGTTCAAATAAATTCAATTTGACAATTCTTTACTGTCTACCTATTTTGTTCTTGGCACCACAGAAAGAAACAGGGATTAATAGACACTAATCTGTTCCAGGAATGCACATTCTAATGTAGAAGAGGTAATCCTCAACACTGTTAAGGAAATAGTAGATGTATTTTGGAGGTAGAGGTGATGGAGACATTCTCATGGGGAAAAGTCCTACAGGAGTTAATATTTGAGTTGGGTCTGGAAGAATAGGGTAAGAATCAGAGGAAGGGCATTGCAAGCAGAGGGAACAGAAGCAAGGGCTCAGAAGAAAGCAGAAACCCAGAATGCTTAGGTTGTGATAAACTGCCTGGTACTACTAGAGCTTGAAGAAAGTGGCAAAAGAGGCCAATTGAGGAACTGAATCTCACAGAGTCATGAGTGCCAAGTAGACCATTTTAGAACAAATCTGCAAATTGCACTCAGAGCTATGTTAACAACAGAGAAAAGACTGTGAAAATATGAGCATTTGCTTCCCCATCACCGAAGAAAATCAATTCCATCTCTTTCCATACACATAGAAAAACACACATTCTTTCCAATGATAGATAATACCAAATGGTGTTAAAAGAAACACGAAACATTTATAGACAAGTAGGATTCTTCAAACTTGGGAGTTTCTTTCTTTCTTTCCTCCTCCTTTTTCTCCTCCTCCTTCTTTTTCTTGAGTCGGGGTCTTACTATGTCACCCAGGCTGGAGTGCAGTGGCACAATCATGGCTCACTGAAACCTTGACCTCCAGTGTTCAGGTTATCCTTCCTCCTCAGCCTTCCAAATAGCTGGGACTACAGATGTGTGCCACCAGGCTCAGTTAATTTTTAATTTTTTTTGTAGAGATGAGGCCTCACTATGTTTGCCAGGCTGGTCTTGAACTTCTGGGTTCAAGCAATCCTCCCACTTTATGAAGCCTTCTAAAGTGTTGGGATTACAGGCATGAGCCATGGCACCTGGCCAGGAGTTTCTTATGTGTTGAAATATCATATCATTCATTGGTTCATTCATTCATTCACTCATTCATTTAAATGATATTCATTGAGTAAATACTATTTGCCAAACACTCAGGGACAAAATAGTGGAAAAGACAGATGATGAGGAGCTTAGAGCAGGCGATATGTGCAGACTATTAATCAAATAATCATATACATATACATAAACATGAGCTGAGAACCGAATTATGAGGAGAAAAGGATAGAAACACCTGAGTTGTTCTTGAGATTAGTCAGATTTTTGGCAAGAAGGTCATCCCAAATTAGTACTCTCCCTTTGCTCTCTAATGTGCCTCCTCTCTCAAAATGTCTCTGTGAATTGGGCCTGTCATTTCACAGTTCCTGGTCACAGTTTAATCAGTTAAAAAGTAAGACTGACCTAAAGACCTCTAAGTATCCCGCATACTACAAGGAAAAAGTGAGATAAACTCATCTCAACCAGATTAAATAAATATGTGAACACATAAAACAAACAAAATAAGAAACAAAAAAGAAAAAATATGTACAAGGATGAAAAATTCCATTCCTGCAATATGTATAGTAGCCAAAGGTTGAGGACAGTCTATATGTTCATTGTTGGGGAAGGAAAGTATAAAATATGAGATACTCACATGACAAAAATCGATATGGCAAAGGAATATTAACAGAAATGAACTAGATTCAAATACATGGATTATATATATACATATATATAAATTAATACTTGGCCCAGCATGGGCCCTGGTCAATCAAAACAAAAGTGCTGTTGGTGAGTTCATAGACATCAACATGGAGCGATCACCAAATCATAACACTGGGTGATAAAAATAAACATACAAATGGATAAGCACATTATGGTTTATGATGCCTTTTGCAAAAATGACACAAAGCAAACTATATATTACCCAGGGATTCATATAGAGTATAAAAGTATACATAAACTCAGGGTAGTAGTTGACCTATGGTATCAAGAAAGGGAAATGGCACTGGTAGCTGGGAAACAATGGGATTTCTTTTTTTTTTTTGATTTGGAATCTCACTCTGTCGCCTAGACTGGAGTGCAGTGGCCGCTCCCGGCCACCGCAGCCTTGACCTGCTGGGCTCTGGTGATCCTTCTGCCTCAGCCTTCCAAGTAGTTGGAACTACAGGTGCGTGCTACCACGCTGGCTAGTTTTTGATTTATTGTAGAGATGAGGTCTCGCTAAGTTGCCCAGGCGGGTCTTGAACCCGTGGGCTCAGGAAATCCACTCACCTCAGCCTCCCAAAGTGCTGGGATTACAGGCTGAGCCACCGAGCCCGGCATCAATGGGATTTCAACCTCACCTGCAGTATGTTATTTCTCTTACAGAAAGACTCTTGAAGCAATTACAACAAAATTTGCATAGCTGTCAATTCCCAGTAGTATGGTATATAAACTTGGTATACATAGGTGTTTCAGTTTATATCTATGTAACTTTATGAATTAAAATAACTCCAAAATATTGGCTTAGAAAGCTGTTAAGAACAGATATAAAATAATGAGCATCAATTCCCCTAACAATGAGTTTCATGCAATCAACTCCACCCAATGAAATGGACTAGGTTTGAACCTTCTAGGACAACCCAACCCATCTTGCTCTGGGCATCACTCAGGGTTCATTGCTAAGAATCTCATCTATAAATCTGCTAAAGCTCCAATGCCCCACTCTTCATCTTCTTGAGGTGATTCTGATTTATCCACAATTAACATGTAATTGTGGATAAATTATCTTGCCTTGTGGACCTCATTTTACCTTGCACATTTAACTGGTAGATTAGGTCACAGGTTTGAAGGTGTCTTCCATGTATTCTTAGGGCTTGATGGAGATGTCTGCCTTAGGCTTAGGGTGTGGAGGTCTGTTTAGTTTTTACTCTATCATTTCAACCAGGGCATATCCACTCATCTACTTTGTCTATCAATCTGCCTTGTAATATTCCATTTATGAAAAAGAAAGCTTCACTGCTTTAAAAATATTGAAAAGTACTAAATGTGTTAGTTACCTAAGTTCCCCTTACTCTGACCTTAGGAATTGGTGGGTTCTGGGAATACAATATTAGTTCCCTAAATATCACAGGCAACTTCTTAAGGAGAATAAAGGTACCAAGAATCAACTATCCCATCGTCTAGGAATTAGGCAATGACTTACAGTTATTCAATCTAGAAGCCTAGCATTGAGGAGGCTAAGGGTAGGACATAGCCACTTTAATGGGCTAGAAAATGTTTTCAAGTTTATTTATTTTTCTCAAAAACAACTGGGACTGGGCTTTGGCAGATCTGCCAGTGGATTGTGTTACACTTTACAACAGTGCAAGACTTTGCATAAACTATCTATGGCATTTGAAACCCATGCCAGCAATTCGACATGTATCATTTTGAAATTCTTTTCCCTTGTGTTCTTTGCTGCCTGTCTCCCAGCAGAGCATGGTGGAGAACATCTCTGAGTGCTGGGCTGGGGTCTTATCTCTGCATCTGAAGCATCCACGATCAGAGAAGTCTACAACATGAACCAAGTCCTCTTATTGCTTAAATATGATTTCCTCTTATCTTATCAGCTCTATTAGTACTAGACAGGATTTTAGGGGAACATGCTGCTGATATTTTATTCTTTTGTTTTCTCATTTAGTTTTGTGTTTGGTTCAACCTGGCTGTGATCCTGACCAGGGATAGTTAAAGCAGATCAGAGAGTAATGAACAAATCCAGCTGAACCTCTGCCCGAAGCCCCAGTTGATCTTAAAATCATCTATGTTCTTGGGGAGGTAGAGGGAGGCTGGAGGGGAAAGGAGAAGCAAAATCTCACAGTCTTCTGTTTTTACAGACTTCGCATGAATTTGCTCATTCAGCAGTCATTTATTGAGGGCATGTGGCAATCCAGGCTCCAGAGCACTGAGAACAAAAGAGCCTTGCCCAAGACAGAGGTTGGTCATTAAGGGTATAGGTATGACCCATGAAGTGACTGATTCTATGGGGATGCTCCATTTTCATCCACTCACTTTTTTTCCATCTTATAAAAAAGCAAATCCAGCTCCACAAAACATTGCTGAGCATTGTAGATTTTACTGAATGTTTTCAAAAGGGACACACAAGAGAATTACATCCCATACTCCAGTGGACTCTTAAGCTCTCCCTACCAACACCCCAAGATACTCTTCACTCATCATCTCTCTTCCTCCATTTTATTTATTGATACTGGCTCAATTCAAAATTTCCTTCAACTTTCTTCTCCTTTCCAATCTGTACATCTCTTCAAATCACAAACGGAGTCATTCTGTTCTCCCTCCTACTCTCCCCTCTTGGACCATAAGTGCTTCTAACGATGCTGAGGCTTCCCCCCAACCTTGCAGCACCAGAGATGCCAGAGGATTGAAAACCTTTTTATCTCCTCTTTGACGACACACTGTTATGAACATGACAGGCTCCCTCCCTTCACTTCACTTACTAACTTGTGGAAAACATCAACAGGGCTCTAGAAACATGGGCAACTTATAGCTTTGGGCTTCACTAAGGAGATAGGGGGAGATTCCTTAGTGCTGAAGTCTGTTTTCCTGTACTGCCCACTCCCAAGTTTATTGCAGTGTTATTCATGAGAGCCAAGATGTGGTAACAGCCTCTATGTCCATGGACAGAAGAATGGATGAATAAAATGCAGTATAAGTATACAATGGAATATTATTCAGTCTTTAAAAAAGAGAAGGAAATTCTACAATCTACAACAAGAGGAATGAATCTTGAGGACATTGTGCTAAGTGAAATAAGTCAGTCACCAGGAAACAAATACTGCACTAACTTAATATGAGGTATCTACAATAGTCAAAATCATGGAATCAAAGATAGAATGAATGGTGGTTGCCAGGGTTAGGGGAAGTGGGAAATAAGCAGTTACTAAACAGGCATAAGGTTTTACTTAAGCAAGATGAATATGTTCTAGGCTTCTGTTGTACAACTTTGTGCCTGGAGTCAACAATAATGTATTGTACACTTAAAAACTGTTAAGAGGGTAGATCCCGTGCTGTGTTCTTGCCACAATACAATGCAATGCAAACAAGTACTACTTTGAATAACTAAAATATCAATATTTACCAAATGAAGGAACAGATTAATAAATAAATGACCAGGTGAAGGGGAAAAAGAGAAATTCATAAAACACAGCTAGTCAAAGAGCAGATGTGGTTGGGCTGACAAGTTCCTTCACATAGGTCTTCTCAGGGTTGAAGGAGGGATTACACAGCCTCTTCTTGATTACTCTGTGTGCAGAGAGTTCACTTCCACTTACAGACAGTCCAGTTTACCTTTGGATAGTTCTTTCCAACAGGCAGAGGTAGACATGCCTGGCTCCTAATTTCCCTTTAAGCAGTAGTACCTATAAATGTTCTCATTTTAGAGTTTTAGAGTTAGAGGAGACTTGAACAGGTTATCCACTGAGACTTTTTCTTTTCAGTGGTCAAGGGAGGAGAGGTATCTTATACAGTGACACACAGTCAGTAAGGGGCCAAATAGTTATAGAAATATAAAATTTTCTGTCTTCCAGAATTAGTGCACTTTTCTCACTTATGCTTTGCAAAACCTATCTTTGCCATACAAAACCATCCCCAGGGAAATTTCTTCCTCTTCCCTCAAGAAATCATGACAGAAACAACAGACTGCAAACCTAGTGCCCTATGCCACTCTATTCTCCAGGAAGCCCAGCCCTGGATCTTTTATGGAGGCTGGTTACTTACTGCTTCTCACCCTCATCTTAGTACCTGTAGGGATCCAAAGGCAAGTGATTACTTTCTCTTTGACCTTGAGGGTGGCCTTTCATCTTTAGTAGAATCCCTTAGGCTCTCCATCATCCTCAGAGATGATTTGTGTTTACTTCAAATACTACCCACAAGAAATAGGAGACGTGGATTCATTCTGGCTGTGTCACTACTAAGCTGGACATTTAGCTCTAAGCCTCGGAGTTCCCTCTGTGAAATACAGTGACTGTACTTATTGACCTGTAAGGGCCTCAGGAGCTTAAGGACATCCAGAGTCTTTATATCCACCAAGGGTCTCATGGTCACAATCTTATTTAACCCTGACAATTAACCTATGAGACTGGAGTCATCTGATTTTTTTCAGGTAAGGAAAACAAGGCACAAGGCTTTGAATAACTCTTTCAAGGTCATATATCCAGTAGCACATCACAGCTGGGAGTTGTCTGTGATCCCTCTGATTCCATCACCAAACAACATGATTGTTGCTTGGGCTTAGCTGAAGCTTCAGTTTCCTCTGATAAAGAAGGTACGGATCACTATTCTCTTCACCTCCAGTACTTCCACATTCACTCCCCGCTCCCCATAATTAACTTTCCAAAGTGAAAAGCGAACCATAACAATCCAAAACTTATCCACCCCTCCATACAACCCATGGTACATGGGATGGAAAGTTTCCTTGACACAGTTTGCAAAGACCTTCAGGAGCTGGTTCTATACACTTCCACCAGCTTCACTGCTGGCTGCGTTCCCTCATGAGCCAGTAGGCTGGTATCTTCCTTTTCAGTGGCACTTCCTTTTCACTGGACAACTGTTTCTCACATGTTGTGGACTCCCTCTCCCTGCTTCCAGTGCCCAGACATCCCCACCCCCTGCAACTACCACCTTGCACTGCCCTTTTGTGAAATATTACACATATTTCAAAGTCAGTTTCAAATATCACCCCTCCCCTGAAATCCTTTGCTTGCTCCCCAAGCAAAATTAATTGCTCTCTCTTATGTGTCCATATAGTTTCTTATATATACCTCAGTTACAGCACTTGTCAAGTTAGATTATAGTCGTTTAGAATTCAGTCTTATCCCTTTAAACTCTGAAGATTACCAAGGAGAGAACTGTGTTTTATTTATCCTCAAATAAACCCCGGCAGACTTCCCAGTTCATAGGGAAAAAACAGGTGCCCAGCAGAAAACAGCAGCAGCAGCAGCAGCAGCAACATATATTGAGTACCTATTTTATGCTGAAAACTGTTTCAAGGACTCTGTATGGCATGTACTAAATTATACCATGCTCACAACAAATCTATGAGGTGGGTATTATTAGCATACCCATCTTACAGGTAACACAATTGAGGCCCAGTAATTTGCCAAAGGTCACACAACTAGCTTGTGATAGAACCAAAATCCAAATCCAGGCACAAATTCAGCCCCACTACTTCATAATAGATGTTAACTTAACAGGGCCTGCCTACATATCACTCAAGGCTGTCATGAGGATCTAACAAGATAGTGGATATATTTGTCCCGGATGGATCTTAAATGCCAGCCATGTGGAAGATGGACTTGGGATTTTTCCCTGTTGCCTTCTCCTGGGGCTCCTGAAATAGAGGCTCCTGCAACAGACCAAAGCAGGCCTTCACAGTTCTGCCCTGGAGTAGAGTGATATGGGAAGAAGAGTCCTGGACTACCAGACAAGGAACCTGCCTCCTAGAACTGACTCCATTGCTCACTTTCTCTGCCCTCTCCCCTTCCCACTTATAGAAAGACAGATTAAGATGAACTCATCTCCAAAGAGCTTTTCAGCTTGACATTCTGCCAGCTTTTGACGTCTAGCTTCTTCCAAGTGAATACTGCAGAAGAGAATGAAATTGACTCTGAAATGAAGTATAAAATAAGCAAAGAAACAAACAAGACCACACTGTTTACCAGGTGAACATCCTGTCAACCTCTGAGACTCATGGGACTCCTGTCTCCGAAGCTGATGACTAATTTGCGAGTCACCTTTTCTGGCAAAGAGACCCAGAGTCATCAAAGGGCAACATAAAAGTTTACTGCAGCCATTCCAGCAATGCATTTTCTGTTTTGTTTTGTTTTTCTTTTATTTTTGTGCCTGCAAATGGATGGGTGAAAAGAACTGGGGAAGTTCTTCACCCAGAGCTTTGAGATCATTGGATGTCTGAGCGGGAAAGTCTTTGGAAATCCTTATTCCAATCATCATATTTGATAAATGGAGAAGTAGAGCCCAGTGGACAACGTAGAGACAGGTTTGAAGATACACATACAGTAAGCTCTTCCATGATGGGTCAGGATGTCTGTCTGGTGGTGATTGGGAGTGCAAGGTATACAGAAACAGAGGGCTCTGTGGCTCCAGGATCTGGAGGCACTTGTCCACTCACTACATTGCTAGCTGCTACACCCAGCACCCGCCTCCAAATCCCCCTCCTTTGCAGAAGACTGCTTTCAATTAGAGGAGTTAACGATGTCTTGCTTTCAAAGGGTTTTTTAAATCCAGTTTATCTTCCACCCACACACGACGTACACAAAGGCAGGGAGATGGAGGGAGAACAGGGGGAGCCGGACTCTGGTATTTTCCCACACAGGGGACATACCATGAGGTTTCTATTGAATCTCGATTTTACAGATTTTCATGCCCTTTTGTCAATCATGGGAGGGAGGAAATGCCCGTCAAGCCTCTAGCCCATCCTCTCCAATTTCCTTTTTCCACCCAAAGGGACTGAAAATGGGCCTCATAGAAGAAAGAAGGAAAAGAAATAGGGAGGGGGAGTGGGAAATGCACATGGGCAATAACAATACACATAAATGCACAAGCACACACACACACACACACACACACACACACACAGCCAGGAAGTGTTTCCCAATATTTCTCCTTAGGCTACATTTGAAACCCAGGCTTGCAGTTCCAATGCCAAGTTATTTCCTAAGAATTGCAAGGGTGCAAGAGAGTCGGACTTTGGTTCCTTACATAAACCTCAAGATCAGAGGGCTGCAGGAGAGAAAGTTTACTAGGAAGCAGCTTGTCAGGCTACAGCTTAAAGGCTACCTTGAGAGACCTGAATACAGAACAGCCCAAGTGAAATAAAATCACCTCCATAAACTAGGCTTTGCTATTTTTATCAGATTGTATTGCTCCCTCCTCAATGCTCCCCTGGAAAAGGCATCAACTCTTAGAGATGGCCTATAAGTATGGGGGCTGCCTGTGTATAATCTTATTTCACCTTCATAATAACCCTGTGGTATAAACATTTTTGTCCACATTTGAGAGATAAGGACTCAAGTTTGGGAAGGCATTGGTCAGCCTGTCAAGGCTTAAGAGTCAAACCCAAGCTGGTCTGACTCAATGTTTGTTCTCTTCTAACCCCATGACTTGACCTCCCAATAACGCTTGCTTCATACACTTTGTGTGATACACTTGCAGTGTGGTTTCTCATCTGTCCATCTGTCTCTCCATGTATGAGCTTTTAGGACAGTGCCTATGCCTGATTTATCTCCCCTTTTTATCAATGTCTAATGCAAGGAATTGGGAAAAGAGCCCAGGTAGGAGAGCCCTGCCCAGTGGCCTGCATTACATAATACACAGCACATCCTTGAGTGTAGGCCTCTAAATCAATCTCAGCAAAACACTATGGGAAGCCACTCACAATCAATCAGAACTGGCCTAGGAGATGAAACCTATTTGCAATCCTTGAGCTTGGTCATTAGCGCATTGAGAACAAGAATGAGATCTTGCCTTTTTTATCTTCAGTACTAAGAGTGGAGGAAGGTCCAACTTAAACACTAAGC
This sequence comes from Tarsius wallacei, assembly GCA_963574415.1. Taxonomy (NCBI): domain Eukaryota; kingdom Metazoa; phylum Chordata; class Mammalia; order Primates; family Tarsiidae; genus Tarsius; species Tarsius wallacei. The sequence goes on along the minus strand of CAUYQG010260144.1, from coordinate 97,615 downwards.
AAATCTTTGCTGAATAATAGAATGAACTAACATCAGTAACACTCTACATGCCTCATCTCAGTTAAGGCACATAATATGAACAAATGCATCTCACATGTTCCAGGTTCAAGGCCTCTCCCATTGCCTGCAACGTGCTGCAGACCTCCGCTACCTCTCCTATCTGGATTCTTTTCTCCATCCCTATTCCCATCCCTGCTTCCCTCCAATGCCTCTAATTTTAAACTGACTCACCTAACACAGAAAATTTTAAGGGAAACCTAGAGTTAACAGATACCACACACACACACACACACATACACACACCCTCCTCAAAACTCCTTTTTACACACTTAATAGCAAGGCAAAAAAAAAGGGGGGGGGGAAGGGAGGGGGGACACAAGCTTTCATTTACCGACCATTAGAAACAATTATCACTTTCCCCAGGCCGCCAGAGCAGCTATCCCCTTTGATGCCTGCCTTAAAAAGATAGAGGGGTGGAGGAGGGGTGGATTGCCTTTCTTTCAATTTGAGGATTTATTATTTGGCATGGACAGAAAATCAAGCAAAGAAGCATTTCCTGTGTGCAGGGCCAGTGTGTGGAACAGAAAGATGCCTCCTTCTTCCCTCCCAGAATTCTGGAAATAGCAGCAGATTCCAGGGCCTCCACCCAGGAGACATTTCCAGATAAGAGAAGCTGGCCTTGGATGCCCTCCAGCCTTAGGACTCACCTTGGGACTGATTAGCACCTCATTGCTCCTGGGATCCTCCCTAACACATTAGGCACTTCACACTCCCTAGGAGTCTAATACCCTCCAGGCCTGCACCTCCCTACAAGTCTGATATGCTGTGATTTGGGGTGCAACCCCTGGTCTGATCAAGTGATCATAAAGGAAAAGCTGGGGGGCTTTCAACGGGGAAGAAATATAGAAATCACATTAGACATCACTGTGCTACAGCATAGTACCATTTTGATGGGTGGGAAAACTAACTTTCTTAGAGAAGAAATGGTTCAGAATCATAGAACTGAATAGAATTGTTCATTCAATTGCTTAATTTCACAGATAGAGGCTTGGGATTTTGGGGAAACAGAACTTGAATGTCTCAACCTTCTTCTATGGAAAAAGCTGATGTCAGAGGCCTAAGACAGCATCCATGAAGGTGGCGAAGCCAAAGTGTTTTCTTTGCCCATTTATTGTCCAGCACCTATGTTTAGAGTACAGAATCCTCACATTCCTGGGAAGCCGGTATTACCATTCCCCTTCCTGCTTGCACTACAGACAAAGAGACTGAGTTCAGAGGGATAAATAGCGCGCCAAGGCTGTACCTGTCAGGAGTGGGTGTTGAAGTCTGTGTTACTTCAAGTCTATCTCCTATTCCTAGCCCATTTTACCAATGAGGAAACTGAGACCCACACTATAAATGTTGATCAGAATGAGGATGATGATAACGGTGATGATGATGATAAAATATCCAGATGCTGTCACCTTTGTTTAACACCATCCTTATGTCATTCTGAAGGAAAGATTTATAGTTCCTTTATTTTCAGATGGAGAAAGGAAATAAACACAGCAGCAGTGTAAGCAATAATTAAAATAATGACACTCATCACCCATTACTATCGTATGAAATGTTAACCCTCACAAAACTCTACCTCATGAGGTTGGCATGATCTCCCCATTCTGCAGATAGTAGGGCCAGGCATCGGGCTGAGCCCATTCCCAGACACTCGTTTTGAGGAGGCGATGGGCAGGGGCTCAGCCTCCTCCAGCTAGTAAATCCTCTAACAAGGGAGAGTGATTAGTGTCGGATGTGGCGGTAGGCTTTTGTGCCGCTGACAACTGCTGCCATTAAAGGCCTGGCCGGGCTCATTTCACAGGGGCCCTCCACAGGCCTGCTCCCTGTCTCCCTAATTATGCCATTCACTAGTCACCCAGGCCTGCCTCTGAACTCCTGACCCAGCAGTGAAAGACTTGGGATCTCATTACTAATCTCTTAAGCCACCTAGTCCTCCAAAATACATCCATTTAAGTTGGAGGCCAAGGCTTTGGGGGTGGGAGGCGGGGAGAGGGAAAGTCTGGCACAGAGGCTTCTCATGACACGGCCATTTCCTCTCTCTGGAGACTGCGACTCGAGCCACAGGGCAGCTGGCATGACTTTCCGGCTCAGTGCAGGGCAGGCCTTGCAGAGGATTGGTGGCTGGGCCTAGACACTAGGAGGCCCTTGGATGAAAAGGGGAAGGACATCTGGGCTCACCTGTTTGTAATTTCAGGGGTGCGGGTGGGGGATGAGGCCTGTGTTTGTTTTAATTATTATTATTGTTGTTGAAAAGGGAAGAAAAAAACTAGCAGAAACTGCTAACATCTGGAGGCTGCCGTCCAGCTTACGTAATCTCCTACAGCCGAGGAGGAACACGGGATCCCCAGCCAGATGGTCCGTGGGTGATTTCACGGCACATGTGCCGCCTCCAAGAGTAAGATGCTGACAGGGTTAAAAGAGTAGGATGTGAGACCTTCCTTATATTCTTAAGGGGTTGAAAGCCAGGGGCTTGAAGGCTCCCAGTGATCTGTTTTCTTTGGGAAGAATCCTTTTTTTTTTTCTTTTTAAAGCCTAAGTTCAAATGTTTATTTTATATGTCTCCCTCATTCATTCATTCACTTAGGCAACAAACATTTACTTAGCAACTATTATGTATTAGGTTCTTTATTCCTATGGTCTACATGAGGAAAACAGATTCCAAATTAAAAAAGCAATAAAGATAAAAATTCTTTCTACTAATAATCAGCTTTCAGATCCTTGGGGGTGGGAAAGTGAAAACATATGCAAGCAGACACAAAGAAAAAAATGTAGTAGGTTCTGTGTTCAAGCTTTTTGCAGGCTAGTGGGGAGCTGGGGGCATGGAGAAGGAAGTTGCTTCTTCTATGCCTGAAGACCAGGTCTGAAATGCAAAACTTTAATGTCAACTGGGCTCTGGAGAGCAAGGGCTGGAGAAAAAAAGGCCAGAAAAACTGGGCCACAGCTGAGCTATGACAAACCCAGTTTCCCAGATGATGTCAATAGCAGAGGCGTGAAGGATAAAGTTCGAGATGCTGGATCTTGCTGCAAACACAGCTCTGAGCACAGAGCTATTTAAAAAAAGAAAAAAGAAACATTGCTAAGCTTCTGTGTTTTCAAACATCTTTTTTACATTTATACTGAAAGCAATTTATGAAATTTTATGAATTCTAGATCAGTATATAAAACTAGAGTAGACTCTGGATCAGATCAAGAGGGCACTGTTAGCTTTATCCAGAATATACACTCTAGATAGGAACACAGAGCCACTTCTAGTAGTAGATGAAGCTTCCGAGTCATTGCCAGCTCCAGATAAGAATCCCAAAACATCATGAATTTTATTTCAGAGCCCAGAGGAATTGTCAGCTCTAGAGCAGTATGTTAACAATGAAACACTTCTAAGTTCTTGACCAGAATACCAAGACACCATCATTCCAGAGCAGGACCTAGCAATGCCGACTGCTCTATAGCCCCAAATCCCAAAACTGACTGAGATTTAGATACTGAAGATGAAAAACACAAGTTCAGTTAGCTTTTCTCTACTGGTTCTAGAGGGAAATTCCGAAACTCTGGAACAAAGCACTAAAACATGGAAATCTCCACCACTCAGTTTAGAGTTACTCAGTCTAAAGGAAAATGTCATTTTTGGCCTTTATCTGAGAGCCCCTGGACATTCATGGGTTAATCAGGAAAGCAATGACCACGTCCAAGCTTGGTGCCTGGTCACTGAAACCCTTGGTTAGGAATAGTTGAGCAGTGGTTAATAGCTGTCTTGACCACACTGCCCTATTCAGGAAAGGTCAAAGGAGTGATTTTTCACTTAAAAACATCTGTGTCTTGAAAGAACAAGACTTTCTCAAGTTCATAAAACTAGGACTTTCCAGGTTGTTGTTTTTGTTCCCTCCTCTCTCCCCCTTCCTCCTGTTCTCAAGCTTTCCAAATTAAGATCTGTGTGTTCCAAATTGCGTCCAAGATGAAGTACAAGTTACATTACCTGCAGGGAACCACCCTAGATGCCAAGATGACCATTCAGAGTGCATTGTCCCTGGGTCCTGCTTCTCACTGAAGGCCTCAGGGATCTCCAATTCCCTCATACAGCCTTGGTGAGCAAGGGCTGGAAACCACTGAGTGATTGGCTCTCTTCTTTTTGCTTTTGGAGAAGAGGCAGCACTCTTAGAAGAGGCTCCAGAGGATGCAACGCAGTGATGTATGCAAGGAGCAAGAGGACAGGAGTTGCTTCTGCTTTTAACAGTGTCCCGCCAACCTTCCAGCTCAAACAAGGACAAAAGTGACACTTCTCTCTGGCCTGTCCCCCTTGATATCAGAGGTAGGAAAAGTGATCTTGATGTGAAAACTGTGGGGCTTCATCCACCAGGTGTCCAGTGGACACTGTCGACTTATTCGTCCACTACCCCATCAGCAGAATTCTCTGAGGGACAAGGACCTTCCAGAGTGATGCTTTCCCCTGTGGCAGCCTTGGCCAGGGCAGCACACATCTGCACAAAAGCAGGGTGTTGAAGCAGCTGTTCTGAGACATGGTCCCTGGGAATCTGGAATCCACAATGCTAACTCCTCAACAACTCCTGCACCTGCCACTGGCCTGAACCTTCCATTGAATGGTTGAAGTCACACACATTTTCAAATCAAAGGAATGGGGGTTAGAATCTCAGTTCCTGCCCTTTTCTGACATGACCTTGAACTCTTCACTAAGACTAATTCTGTCACTGCAGAATGACATGATGACATCTATTTTGGAGAGTTGCTGTGAGGATTAAAAAAGCTCTTGCAAGTGCAAATATTTAGATGTACACTACACATAAAAAACACACAATTAACAATTTCCACCTTCATCACTCCCTCCTTCTTTCTTCCTGGCTCTAGAGGGAGACCAGTCCAGAGTTCAAATTCTACACTTCCCTGTTCTACCTGGCATCACCTGAAGAAACTTGGGTAAGTGACCTTACCTTTGTGAGTCTCTATTTACTTATTTGTAAACCAGTGAAAATTACAGAAGTTACTTCATAGGATGGTTGGGAGGTTTAAATGTGCAAAAATGGTGTAGTGTTCCTGACATAGACTAATCACCCTGACAGCCAAGTTATTCACATTACTTTTATTATTGCTATTTACCATTATTACTATTGTTATGGTTATTACTGTCATTTATTACTATTGTATAGTCATTCCTTTTCATCTCTCCAATTCTGTATTCCTTTTCCTCTTTACTCTCTGTCTTTCCTTCCTCCCTACTTTCTTTCTGACTCTCACACCCTCCTGTGCTGGGCCTCTCAATGGATATCTCTCTGGAGGTGAACTACACTCTCTAGCCAGAAAGGCAGCCCTTCATGTTTCCATTCATCTACACCAAAAGCTAATCACAGGGATATGACTGGGACCCCAACTATTCCCTCAATAATAAGAAGGAAAAGGGCAGAACCTTCGTCCTGGGGCCCAGCCTCCAGAAGCTGTTTCCTACTTTTGGCCCAAAGCTGTTAGTATAGCAGAGAGAAAATTTATCCATAAATATTTATCATGAGCCTACTATATGCGAGGCCCTATTCTTGATTCTGGAACACGCAGTGGTGAGCACACAAAAAATAACACTGAAAACCCTTCTCATTGTGCCACTAACATTCCAGGAGTAAGAAGAAGATTAAGGCGGCACAGAGTAGAAGAAAGAACACGAGGTCGAGGTTCAGGAAGGGCGTTCGGGATCTTTTTCTCTCCCAGCTCATGCAGGGACACTTGCCTCATTTGTAATGGGAAGGGATTAACCAGGGGATTGCTGATGGCTCTGCCTACTTTAGTCACCTATGGTGCTAAGAGGGAACTGTGACCTGGCAACATAAGGGGATCACTTACAGACACTGATGTGTGCCTTTAAAGAGCTATCATGCAGCAGATATTGTTCCCAACTGCATTATTCAATGAATCCATAAACATTTTCTGAGTGTCCTCCACAAAGCAGACATGTACTAGACATAGGCAAAACCTAAAGGTACCAGGTGGAGATCAAATCCTCAGCTGCTCATAGGTCATTTGGTGTGAGAAGCTGTAGACATAAGCAATGCATATGAAAGGTCAGCTTGTGCTCTAGCCCATCAGCTGATTCCACAAGTTTTGAGGCTGCTCATGGGCTGACATTGTTGGGGGTTGTGAAAGAGGAGCCACTGGAGCTAGACCCCGTAGAATAGTTAAGGCTCAAAGAGATGGAAGAGTGAATGATAATGTTTCTGGCCAGGAGAACAGGGAATCCCAAGACATGTCTGGAAATTGCAAGTTGGTTCACTCTGTCTGGAACATGCCCATTAGGCAATGAGTTGTAGAGCAAAGCTGGTACAGATTGTCCAAGGCCTTGCCTGCTAAGACATTTGGATTTCATAGGCCATGGGGAACAATATAGACAGTTTCACAGGTGAGAGATCACTGAGACCATATTTCTTGTAAGTGATGGAAAATATATTTCAAAAGCAAAAATCTGCCAATGAGAATTTATGCAGACTTAAAAGACTTATAACATTGTATTAAATAAAGATTATTATGTCATATCTCACTCTGGGAAAGAGAGAAATGTCATTTAAAAAAATCTTTGGAGACATGATGTGATGTAATAAAAACCACGTGGGCTTTGGAGCCAGAAAGAACTGAATGCCATTTAGACTAGAGGCCCTTTGTGAACCTGTGCTTCCCTGTATGTGAAATGGACACATGGTTCCCACTACTCAGGCTGGTGATAAGGAGTTAATGCAAAACCGAATTGAATGAATTTGGACAGCATTTACTTTTTTCCAGACTCTGTCCCAAGTGTTTTATGTGTGCTATCTTATAGAATCCTCACAACCACCACTTAATTATCTGATTTTACAAATGAGAAAATTGAAACCCAGAAAGGCTAAGTATTTTGCCCCAGATCTCACTGCAAGTGACTGCCCTGGGATGTGATATACTCTAGACCTCCTCTGTTCAATAGGGCAGCCCATTATCCCCATATGATTATTTAAATTTAAATGAATTAAAATTAAACAATCAGCTACTCTATTTCATAAGCCACATTTCAAGGTTTCAGTATCATAGAAGGCTAGAGCCTACTGGCTACTGTATAGGACACACAGGTGTAGAACATTACCATTATCACAGAAAGTTCTATCGTGAATGGATCATCTGGAGCCTGGGCTCCTAACACTGACACAGTTCTGTCTTCTCTGGGACATAAAATCCTGACTATAGCTCCCTGGTTCATACCAGTTTATCTCCAACCTACTAATAGCATTGAATTGAGATTCTCTTCCTAAATGCCTTGCAGCCAGGCAGATGCTCTGCAGACATGGGCATCATCCAGGTGGCATCCGCATTCTTGAAAGCGGCATCCTGCCAGCAGACCAGATCTCTCCCAGGGTCTCTCTCCCAGGAAGGAGAGAAATGCAGACATCAGCCAAGTGTCTTCTTCCACCAACTACACATACATGTCCAGTTTTGGAAAGAGTCCTTAGCATGGGTAGGGACCCCAGGAAAGTCTTTGTGAGACCGTTTTGGCATAGAAGCATGACTCTTATGCCTCCTGGTACTTGGGACTGGCTGAAGAATTAGGCAAGATTTAAAAAATCCATTGAGGTGGAAGAGAAGATCATTTGGTATGAAAAGCCGTAGACATAAGCAATGTACACGAAGGCTCCTCCTGGTCTTGTACTGCAGAATATGCATCAAGGCTAATTTATTAGAGTAAGGATGGAGAGAAAGAGAGAGTGGAGAGCAGGGGACTTGAGAAACAAACAAACACAAATGAACACATACAAACAAAAATTCCTGTGTACAGCAAAAACCCCAACTCCCCTCGAAACCTCATCCTTTGGGCCTGCCTTGAGAAAGTTTACTTTCAGACTTAGAGAAATGAGCATGTGGTTTGGGGGACAGAATTTAATACCGCCAAAGCAGCAGTCTCAGCAGGCTTGACTGGCTATTGCTTCCTAAGTGTCTTGCAGCCCCGGAGAATGAATGCTGTTTACATTTTTTACGTGTTTCTTGGGTACAGAACATGAAACTAAATTACACAGAAAAGGCCATACTGGCTGAATGCCGGTGACCCCACTTAGAACAAAACAATAATAAAAAAAGGGAAGAAAAGACAATGAAGGACAAGAAGAGAGAAGGGTTTTAAGGCAGTCTGAGCAAATGACAAGGATAGAAAAAAGGTTTCTCGTCCTGAAGCTAAGCTTACAAAAAGAGGACATGGAGAATGAAGGCAATGAGATGGCAATGGGTCAGGCCCAGGAGAGGAGGGAAGACAAAAAGGCCAAGGAACCATACTAGATGGGCCGTGGAAAGGGTTGGCAGGATTGTGCCTTCTCTCTATGGAGAATCAGTGGAAGCAGCCCCAAACCACAAAGCCCCACTTGTTCTTGGGCTTCAAGTCAAGAGTCAACTGGCAAGTGATAAATGAAGGCTCACTGTTTAAACCAGGCCCTCAGTGTTACACATGGCACCTTCCCCGATCAATCCATACATGGTTGTTGTATGCCTACAAATGCTGGGCCCATTCCTCCAGTGTTTTTCTCTTTCACAAATTTTTGTTCCTTTTTCAGTCTGCTCGGGGATAACATGCCTTGGTAGGAATGTGAACTGACATGAATTGGATGCCTAGTAAGAGGTAGATATGTACTGTACACTTCATATATATTAGCTCATTTGATCCTCATGATCATGCCACAGAGTGACAACAAGTCCACTGTAAAGATAAAGACAAAGAAAATAAAGGCTCAGAAAAGTGAAGTCATCTGCTGGTTGTCACACATCTGATAAGAAACAGTACTCAAATCAGGTCTTTCTGACTCTAAAGTATATGCTTCCTCTGGGAAACAATATGGCCACATTACAATTTTGCTATTTTCCCCAAATGCCCAACTGAAAAGAAAAACAAAAACAAACTAATATCACAGATAACCTCCCATTTTATTCAGGCTCACCCTTCTACATCATGTACCCTTTGGTACATGTATCAAAGCACTTTGCCAATGTTTGTCTTTTCTTATTAGAAGTAGCTATTTTGATGTCTCCTTTTTTCCATGGTATACTATATATCATGTAAGAGCAATGGTGGCTTTGTTCCTCTCAACAACTACCCAGTGTCAAAAATGATGCTTTGGACATAACAGGTTCACAAGAGTTTGTTGATTTTGAGTCTGAACACCATAATCATTTATAATAGATAGAGTATTGAAAAGTTCAGGGAAGTTGTTTGATTAAAGTTGAGTCTTAATTAAGTGACATAAGACCAAGAGATGCTCAAAGTCTCTCTCTGCTTAAATTTCTGTGCCCAAAAGACTATTCCCTTAAAAAAAATCCACATGTGATTCCTAACTGTATTTGTCTCTCTGTTGCCAAAACTTCACAGACATAATTGTTTCTTTATAAATCTGTCAGTTACTACCAGAAGGAAAACTGCATTTCTGGATCAACTGTCTCATCCTTGACAAGCACCTGCCATATTCATGTTATCACTCTTATTTTACAGATTAAAAATCGGTTGAGGGCAAAGAAAACTGACTCACCCAAAGTCGCACAGCTGTTAAGTGGTGGACTCTAGAACTGGAAACCAGGTTGAACTGATCCCAAATCTCCCCCTTTTTTTCCCTTTAAAACTCCCATCACTCACAAATTTTTAGACTGAATTCCAGGGCCAATCACAGTGTCTGGATTTTCATAGGTTTGAATAAATAGTGAAAAGGAAAACGAGTGAAGGATGGGAAGAGAAGAGGGTCAGGGAGAGAATGTGGTAGATCCTTTTGCTGGGACCCTAAAAGTTTCAGTGGATTTTAAGTCCCATACAGCCAAAGGTTTTCATGACAAGTATTGGGGTGGCTATAGTGTCTAATTCAGGGGACTCCTTCTGATGCAGGGTCTGGTTTTTAACTCTCCTGGAAGGACTTTTTGGGTGCCCCACACCAATAAGACAGGCTGAAATAGACCATGGAACTTTCTGTTCTGTATCCTTAGATGACTCGCACATGTGCTCTTGAAAAATTATTCAGAAACCACCAGGAGAAAGCAAATCCCTTGGGAATTTGGGAAAACTGCTTGGAATCTTCTTCGACATTTCAGCATGTTCCCTTCGCCTCTCCTCCTTCCACCACCATTGGCAGAACCTGTCACTAATGAGAAGAGTCAAATGTTTTAGTGAAAGCAATGGCAGGCGGGTGTACTGGAAAGGGACAGACAGCCCTCAGAGGTGACTTCAGCACTGGGTGTAGAGTACAGGATTTCTTCTTACCCTTTGGAAATAATTATATCTAAATAGCACAGGAGAATTGCTTAATTAATGCAAAAATTTCCATGTGAAGCTGTTTTAATGTACTAGTAGCCTAGTATACGGGAAGAAAATAAAAGAAAGAGTGCTGTTCATTGGTAAGGTGATACATTTCCCTGAGACTCGGTTTCCCCTCTTCTTTCTCCTCTTTCTCCTTCTTTGTAAAGACAAGGTCTTACTGTGTTACCTAGGCTTGCCTTGAACTCTTGGGCTCAAGCAATCCTCTTGCCTCAGCCTCCCGAAGTGCTGGGATTATAGGTGACAGCCACAATGCCCAGTCAGTTTCTTCATTTTGAGGAAGGAAGATTAAGGCTTCTTAATAGGGTTTTTGTTAAATAATGTCCCTCAAACCCCTAATACAGGGTCTGGCACATAAGAGGCGTTCAACAGATATCTTTCAATGATCATCTGCCCCTGTCAGCCCCTACTCAAAAACTCAGAAAAACACCTCACTGCCTTTAGGATGATGTCAAATTCCAAGCATCTGCAGGATGTCCCTGACCACCTTTTCCTAGCTCATCTTTCCTGACTTCTCCTTTGTTTCTAATTGGCCTTTCTTGGGGATATTTCCCCTCACCCCATGCTCTTCCATCTTTCCCCTCCTATCTCCCACCTTAGCCTTCTAGTTGAAGTTTAGCAATCACTTCCACAGGAAATATCTTCCTGCTCTCCTCTGCGTTCACCTGTCTGAGAACATCCCATACCGTGTCATAAGTGCACGTGGAAAGATTTCCTGTCCTTGTGTCCAGAGAATCCAGTGGGTATCCAGTCCCCTGCTTCAGAGACAAAGATGAAGAATGCACAGTTGAATGGCTTCACTCTCCGGGCTCCGACTTGACAGTCATTGAGGAATAAGCACATCTTATGATTCTCTTTTACTGACATTTTAAGGTTCCCTGTGTATATCATGTAGCTTGTCACAAAATCATAAACTGAGCAAAGTTTCCTCTTCCATCCTAATGTACTGTTTGTGCTTTTCTTCCTTCTTCTCCCATACTCCATCAGTAACTAGGCATACATTCCCAAATTTCAGAAATCTTTTCTACGTGCAAGCATTGGCAACTTAAAACACCTCCTATGTTTCTCCCTTATTTAAGAAAACTCTCTGGAGAGGGCAGTGCTTAACTTAAAAGAATGAGTGCCCAAAACTGGAGGTCTAAGCAGCAGGGCAGAAATTGTGGGATGGTATTCAGGGTGTTGGAGAGAGGAAGCACCTATTCCTTGGAGTTTCTTAAATGCATACCACATAGGAAATGATGTAAAAGACACCAGCTCTTCTAGCGTATTCTCACACATCAGTCACTGAAGCAAGGTTGAGCTGCCTGGTACTGTTGCTGGGTCTCTATTACAAACATAGTGGACTGCATCTTGTTCTGCCTCTGACAGGGATGAGCCCTGAAGCAAGTCACTCTGTTCTTAGTGTCCTAATCCTAAGCCTTAGTGGACTAATCTGTAAAGTGAGAACACTGATTCCTATTTTTGTAGTTGCTTGAGTAGGATTCAATGAATTTGGTACAGAGCCTGGAAGAACTTGGTAAATGTTATTTTTTAAAATAATTTGTCTAGGACCTTCTGAAAGTGGCAAAGGACTTTTCCATCCTACATGCTGGCTCTCATCCCTGCTGGCTAAGCTGATAGCAGTGTGGTTTCTTCCTCAGGGAAACTCCCTCTGGATCTCACATTCTTGGGTCTTTGGCTACTCTTTCTAGTTGGACACATGCCTCTGATGACATGGTAAGCTCTTTGAGGGGAGCAAAAGAACCAGCACTTCTTTGAAGTTTCTCAAAGTGCCTGCTGTAGTTCTGAGTAAGCAGCCAACATTTACTTAAGTGACTATGTTTAATTCAACAAATTGTGAAATGAGATTCTGTACCATGTAGGTTGCCATATCCAGCTCTGGTGTGAAGGTATAGAGGGGGACAGTCTATCATGGAAAAGACAGCTAATTAACATTTAGAGGAGGGACCCCCAACACATGGAATTTATTTATAAAAAATTGTGAAATTATTCTTACATGTTTAAACTTCAGTCACCTTCAAAGTACTATCTGTTTCATGCAATACACCTATCAAGATGCTTTTTCCACTGCTCAAAACAGTTTTGAACTCATCAGTTTTGATGCCTGTCAGTATTTGTTTCACCTCTTCCACATTGGCAAAATGTTCCCCTTTGAGGGTTTTTTTCATCCAAGAAAACAACAACAACAAAAAGTTGCTCAGGATGAAATCTGGTGAATAGGAAAGGTGGGGCACAGGGGTCATGCTGTTTTTGGTCAGAAACTGCTGAACACTCAGCATGTGCTCGTAAATCATCCATTATGAAATGAGCAAATGAGCTGAAAGAATCTCCAAAAAAATGCACTGAAGCTGAACACAGCCTCTCAAAATAATACTAGGTGGTACACTGATTCTGATGGGTTTCTAGAATACTTACCTAGTGGAGGAAGCCTGTACTATAAGGGGACCCACCCTCCAAAATTTAATTCCGTGTTTTGGGGGATCCCTCCTCTTACTACTTAAAGTGAGAAAAACCCAGCACTGTTTTACCTGCATCTTCAATTTCTACCAGGTAGATATTGTCCATCTTAATCTCTAGATGTGATCAATCCCACTTTCTACAGGGGAACACCAAGATTCCCAAAGGAGTAGCTTACTAAAGGATTCCAAGTAAGAATGGAAGTTAAGAGGATCAAACCAGATCTGCATGATTTTTCCACTTCACCTCATTAACACTTACATTCTTTAACTCAAGACTCAAATATATTTCTGTTTGATTTAATAAATAAATGAATGAATGCATAGATTGTTGTAACACAAGACATACTACGATTTGTATTTTAATAGAGGCACAAAGTATTATGGATGTGCCAAGGAATAATAATAGTAAGTCAAAGTGAGGTGACAAAGGACTGATATATCCAGTAATGAGTTAATGAAATACAAAGCCAGAAAGTCAATTACAAAGAAAGGAGAAATGCTTAAATCTCACCTGCCTTTTAATGCAGGAATCTTCTAGTCAATTGGCCGCTCAGTATGAATGCCTTATGATGGGGAACTACTTATATCACGAGACACTCCATCTCACTGTGGATAGTTCTCATTCTTTGAAAGGTTTTCTTTACTTTGGCCTCAAACTACTGCCCTGGAAATGCTTAGTCTAAGTTTTACCCTCAGAGGATTAACCAAATAAATTGGTTGGTTGACTGAAGGTCTGTAATCCCTATAGGAGAGCTCTGTAAATTCCAGATAGTCTTAATGTTTCTATTTCCTCCTCAGGCCATCGCAAAGGAGGGAGGTGCCTGTTTGGAAAGAGGGAAAGAGTTTGGTAGACATGCTGGGGGTAGGAGGAAAGGAGGGAATATCAACATCTCATTTTGGCAGCCTTTTGTGCAAAGCATTAGAGAAATGTGAAACATGAAGACAAAATAAGAACAAGACGAGATCTTTGCAAGCACTTAAACCAAACCAGGTTCTGAGTTTCCCCAAAGAGAGATAACTTGATTTTTTTTCCAGCTCATTTCCATTTTTGTTCTGTCTCAGGAACTTCTTGATTCCAGCTGGGCCAGGAAGGTGCGTGGCCAAAATATCCAAAGAATGTCTCTCAGTATAGGACGTTCAGCCCAATTTGCACAACCAGGAAGTTTTGATACTTCTGATAACGTTTGGGTATAGTACTCAATGTTCAGGGTTAACTTTGCCCTAACCAAATTTGGAAATCTTGTTTGAGGTAAACAGACAAAAGAGACTGGATACCACTAGAAGTGGCAGGCTTATACAAAACTAAAACTGAAACTTTAATCAATGTTCCTGACCCACATAGTACAACAAGTGTTTCTTCTGTGCAGCAGTCACAGAGATCCTACTGTGACAAGGCTGCACCTCTTGATAGAATTCTCAAACCTAGCCGGGCTCGGTGGCTCAGCCTGTAATCCCAGCGCTTTGGGAGGCTGAGGTGAGTGGATTGTCTGAGCCCTCAAGTTCGAGACCTGCCTGGGCAACTTGGCGAGACCTCATCTCTACAATAAATCAAAAATTAGCTGGGCATGGTAGCACATGCCTGTAGTTCCAGCTACTTGGAAGGCTGAGGCGGAAGGATCGCCAGAGCCCAGCAGGTCGAGGCTGCGGTGGCCGGGAGCATGCCACTGCACTCCAGTCTGGGTGACAGAATGAGACTCCAACTCAAAAAAAAAAAAGAATTCTCAAACCTAAATCCTACACAGAGACAAGGTCACAGGCTGTGTCTTTCAGTTCTTCAGCTCCTTCCATAGGCCCCAACACAGGGCTTAACATATGACTCCAATAAACACCTGCATTTATCATTTTTACAACATTGGGGAAAGGTAGAGAATGGAACCAAGCTGGATTACAAAGAGGAAATGGCAACAACTTGGTCATCAATTCCAAGTTAGCAGAGTGGCCTAGTGAACAGGGGATCATAGAACAGGGCCACCTTAGAATGGAGTGGGAGCAGCCTGAATTTGAAGGTGTAGGCAGTGACTATTTGTCTGCTCAAGGGGAATTCAAATACCTTATGGGATCTGCACAGTGGCATTCAATACTGATGTCTATCCATAGGACTCTTTCTGTTTGTTTCCCAGTGAAGTTTTCCAGGAATCCAGTTAGGTTTCTAAACTTGTACTGTCATTTTCCATGAGATTATTCTAATACTAGATTCTCCCCTTATGAGCTGTGTGATTTGTGGGAAGCCACTATGTTTCTTGGTTTCTCCAAGGTAGATAATAATTACTGCCTTGAAGAATGGCAAGTGGATTGGCTGTAAGGTATGAAGATGTGTCTAGCACACTGGCTGGTGAACCTGCTAGTCCTTTACCCTATTCTCCTCTATGTGCTTTGATACTCACTCTCTGGACTTATGCTTCTACAGGGCCTATTCACATGTGAATTGGGGGAGGGGAAGAAAAAGGAAGAGAGAGAAGAGAATACGAGCGTGTTGGGAGAAAGTGAGTAGCACAAGGTATCTTCCCGTCTTATTCCTAAACCCAACTTCTAAGAACCTCCCAGCCCCTCCTCTCAAGCTATCAACATCTTCACTGGAGGCCCTGACAGGGTGAAAATTAACTACCAGTCTCCTCTAATCACTGCACAAGGTAATGAGGGGCACAGATGTACTTCTTCCTTGTTCTCTGTTGTCAGAAGGGAGCTACGTTTGCACTTCAGGAATAGCCTTTACCTCAAATTATGCATGCTCTGTGTGTGAGAAAGAAATTGTGTGTATACAGTGCATGTGCACCTGTGTGTGATGGTGAGGGTGTGTGTATGAATGACTTCTAGGTACTAGCTTTCAGATGAGGAATTCAGGAGATTTTCGTTCTGCCACCCTCTGCCTGGCCCTGTACCCAGCCTGCATACATATCCCCTCCGCTGACCCTATACTCTCTAGTGAGCTGATCTCATTATGGCAAATTTAGTTACAGCTGAAGTCTCCTCGTAACAAAGCTTATGTCCAAGCCCAGAGTAATGGAACCTAGTCGATTTCATTAAAATAAAATTGGTTACAATGAATAATTCAATAGGATGTTTTTTTTCCTCATCTCTTCTTTGCAGATCGAAGAGCTAGTATTTATAATGCTTTTTTAAAAATTGTATTTTTGTTTAGGAAGAGATAATCAGCCATAATTTCTGACAGCCCCCTCCTTACAAGAGTGGAATAATTGCCCCATGAAAGCTCTTTTCAAATGCTATCCCTGGAAAATTCTTTCTCTCCTTTTCTCATATTAGTAGCCTTTGGGTGATTCTTAAGCACAGCTGCTACCTCAACTCTTTCTTGTTCATGTGAGGTTCTGAGTGTGTTAATAATTGTCTTGTTTGAAAGTTGTTTTAATACATTTCTAGGAACTGGATGCTAGTGTTCAATTTGGAATTCCTAGTTCTCTTGCTGGCTCCAGCCCTGTTGTTTCTGAAGCAGGACATTATGTGATAGAGAAGTGATGTTTGAGCATTTTCTCTCAGTACTGTTTATTTGCAGGCAGCAATGGGATAGACGTGTGTATGTATGTGTGTCCACAGTCAATTAAACACTTATTTCCTGTGCACCTACTATCATCTAGATCCTGAGCTTAAAGATGAGGGGACACAGATGAATCAAGTTCAAACTTGTTCTCAAAGAACTAACAGCCTAATGGGGGAGCCAGACACACAAACACATACTTAGATTTCAGTGTGATAAATGCAACCGCACAGAAGTGTTTACCAACTACAGTGGTGGAACAAGGGGAGGATGAAACTTCGTCATTCATGCATGCATCTGTCCATTCATCCACCCATTCATTCATTCAACAGGCTGGCACTATACATGAGAGGCATCAGGAAATGCCATGTTCCTATTTATTTCCACTCTCTTCAAGGCATTCATAAATAAAGGCAAATGAATAAATAAAGGCTTGCATCCATGTAAAAAACATTAGCATAGTGAATGAAGAAATAATCAAATAAATGTTATAACTAAAAATGAGGTTGTTGTGTTCTGTACCTCACGTAGGGATTCTTCCCTGGGCCCCAGAAGGTTACCTCTCTCTTTCATCTAGAAGCCAGGGCTACCCCCACTGAACTTAAATCAAGGAAGCAATATTAGAGAGGAATATTTGGGAATAACAGCTCATCTGCAAGGCCAGGAGGCAGACTGGTCTCAGAAAGGCCACTAGCCCAGGCAACCAGAAGCACTGAGTCGTGTCTCTGGGAAATGGGAGTCCCGGAAGAAGGCAGGTGCTTGCTCAGTAGGGTAATTGGAAATGGGACTCCAGGGACAGCATGGCCATCCCTAGAATCACACAAGCTCTGGTGGCCCCAAAACTCTCACTCCCTCAACTAAGCTGTCAGCCCCCTGGGGAAAATCATGACACATAAATAGTGCATTAAGGGACTGAGGAATGAGTCACAGCTTCTTAGAATTGGGAAGGTCCTTGGAGATCAAGCTCAACTACTCTCAATTTTATTTATTTATTTTTAAAGTTTTAAACGAAAGTTTATTAGTGAAGCAAGAGAGAAAGGACGGGAGACATGCCAGAGCTGGCATGGGCAAGAGAAACCACTCTATTTTAAAGATGACAGGAAAAAATGGGGCCAAGAGAAGTGGGGAAACCAGTCTAAGACCACATGGCAAATTATGGTATAGTTGCTGTTAATTCAGGAAGCACAAAACCTGTCACCTCCCAAAAAGTGGTAATTCCAAAATGAAATTAATTCTTAACCTTAATCTCATTGAATTCCAGTGGTAGATCCAAAATGGAATTCTTTCCCCATATAACGAATTACTAATAGGCAAGGAAATAGGAGGACAGTCATTATCCCTCCCTACATTGGACTATTCCCTGCCCTAACCATTCAATAACTAACTCTTTACACATGATACTCATAAGGTCCTAACGTTACCTTTGGTTGAAGACACTGCCTTTGAGATGGGCAACATTGAGGGGCATTGCAGAGATTATGAATGTCTGCAGGAAATGTTGCACATGGCTGGGATCTTACCTGGGATGCTGCTGGCTGTCCAATGATGACCCAACCTGGGCACTGCTGGTCTTGATGAGATACTGAAGCATTGGATGCCCATTGATCCAGAAAACCCTGGGGCGTGTAGACACCACAGTCCTTAATGCTAGTTTTTTGTTCAAACTCCTCACATACTCCATCACCATCATGGAAATAGCACCGGCTGGGCTCATCTGCAGGAGATGGACATAGAAAGGGAGAGACTAGATAGATATTTGTTCTTTGGCCTCAGTTATCATCAGTGGTTGTGGTAACAAACCACAAAAGCCATAAGCATTATTAAGTTCATCACTGTTAGTCACAATGGAATATTACTCAGTGTTAAAAAAGAAGAAGATCCTGTCTTATGCAACAACATGGATGAATATGGAGGACATTACGCTAAGTGAAAAAAGTCAATCACAGAAAGAGAAACACTGCATGATTACACTTATATGAGGTATCTAGAGTAATGAAACTCATAGAAGCAGAAAGTAAAATGGTGGCTGTCAGGGTTTTAGGGGAGAGGAAAATAGAGAGGTGCTGTTCAGTGAGTATGAAGTCTCAATTATGCAAGTTGAAAAAGTTCTAGAAATCCACTGTAACATTTTGCTTACAGTTAACAATATTATATGGCACACATGAAAATGTGTTAAGAAGGTAGGTGTGTGTGTGTGTGTGTGTGTGTGTGTGTGTGTGTGTTGCCACAACAAAAAGAAAAGGTTCACATTTTAACCTACATCACCCCAGATGAGCCTAACAACAATTTTGTGAAAGTATTATTAATTTAACCTTTCAGATGAAGAAACTGAGAACCCAAACATTTTTACTAACTTGCCCAAGATTATGCAGTGTTTTAATGCCAGATCTTAGTCTTCAAGTCAGGCATTTACTTTCCAAGCTCTGAGCACTTTATTTGACACCACAGATCTTCACAGCTGTAAACTGAGGTTTATTTAACTCCAAAGAGGATTTCAGTTTTGCACAAAAAGTGAATTGATCTATAAGAGACACTGGCTTCAGTCCCAGCCCTGAAACTAAATTGCTCTGTTACTTTGGACAAATCTCTTTTTCTCTCTGGGCGCAATCATTAGAGCAGAGAAGAGGGTTACACTGCTGGGATTCCAAGAACCCTTCCTGTCCACAGATCTAGGCTTCTAAGGGTTTTTCAGATACCTTCGGAGTTCCAGTTAGAGACCAAAAGAATTCTTCAGCTCCCATGTACTCCAAACCACAGCAAGGGTTGCTGCTTTGCACAATTTAAAGCTGCAGCTGGCTGCAATGAGTCTCACTTCACTGCAAGGACAAATGTCACAGAAGCACAAAGCTAGCCATAGGATGCCTTGTAAGCAGGTATGCCCTATGTATGTTTCTTGATATTCCAACACAGAACAAGAAAAGAAGAAACTTCAATGTGGCTGTCCAAAAGAGATCACCCTGTCCACCTTTGAATAACTCTAACATCAGTTCTTCTGCGCTATTCTCCTGACTTTTCTAGGCAAAGCTAAATACCAACTCCTTTGTGGGTGCCTATTTTATAAAGATCCCCATCTCAACACTTATCACACTGTGCTGCTATTACAGCTACATGTTGCAGCTCTTCTGAAATATTCTGAGCTTCTTGAAATGTAGTCCCTATCCAGTGTCTTTGGGTTACCATATAGTTTATCATCCAAAGTACAGTACTTTGAAAATGATAATGGTGCTATGAAAAATTATGTCCAGGCAATAGGCATATATACTCGGAAAAATCTGAATATCCCAAGCAAATCAGAATGTATGGTCACCTTAAGGATTCTGCTTGATCTAGAACATTCTTCCTTCCCCTAAATAGTAGAGTGGAGGTCTGGAGAGGGCACTGAATTTAGGGCTAAAGATCTGCCAAGGATTGATCTGTCCAGATTTTAGCTATATAACTTTGCACAACTTGCTTCACTTCTCAGCCTCTGGCTTCCTATCTGTAATGCAGAAATAATAGTCCCAGCCAGAATAATCTCTCAGGATCATCATAGAACTCTCACAGGAAATAAACATAAATGTGCTTTGAATCTAAGGTAATCATTGAGAGAGGAAAAAAATGCTCTTCTTCTAAGGGGTTGACTTGTTCCTAAGTGGTTGAATGAAATCAGCTTGTGAAATCCGTACCCACTTGAAACACTTTCAAGCAACATTTCTCTAGCTAGAAAGAGGCCAGTTTAAGGAAAAATGAGACTTGGATTTCTATGATGCTGACTATCTGAAAAAGGAGTCATTGAATTCAGGGGTAACAGAATGTTGAGCCCCTTCCAAGCTCCAAAATCCCTTGTTTATTTCTGCAAACAGTTTGTATAGTGAAATTCTACCAAAAGAGCCAGAATAAATCAGATGGGTTAAAGCCAGCTGAGGACTCCAGTGACCAGTAGCATGCCTGGTAGTTCAGCCATGGAAAGAATACAGGCTCAGCACTTCTTAGTAGCGCCAACCTTTCAGCAAATGTGGCCAATCTATGCATTATTGAATGTAACTTAGGCCCAATCCAAGAGTGACTAGCTATAAATCCAGACTTCACTTTTTGGAAACCCAAAAAAGGGGACTGAAGAAAAAGCAAGAGTTTTGACACCAGGAAAAGGTGGTTCAGATTCTAACGCTGCTTCATATAAACTGTGTAGGACTTAAACAAAATAGCCTATCCTCTCTGAACTTTATTTTTCTCAACAACAAAAAAAGATGGAGGTAATAATTACTCAGTATTGCTGCAGCGATTTCATAAGATAATGTGTACAATGTCAGCCCTTTCATCCATTTTCTCTAATGGAAAACTGAAAGCTAGGGGAGAAAGGTATCTGCTTCCAGTGCACAGAAAAATTTGGTAGCAGAGCAGGAAATAAAAGCCTGGCCTTTTAACACCTAGTAGAGAAATCTTCCCTTATATACAGTTTCTACAGAATGATGAAAGCACAACCTTTTGAGAATAGCATCATGAGTGTGCCTGATTCTTAGTACCAGTCTCCCCTTTTCCAAAATAAAGAAAAACAGGGTAAGATTATAGAAGGTTCTACTATCTAAGATGACTTCATCAATTTCCTTAGCAAAACCCTCTCAGAGTGGCAGGAATTGGGGCTAGAGTTGAGTTCTCATGAAGACTAATGTCTTCCTGATTATGTTTCAGACCACAATAAATCTACCTGCTTGGAATCAGTAGAACCTGAGCATGGAGGAGACGTGGAGATAGACACAGGTTGGTAAGTAGATATGTAGATAGATAGATAGATGACACATAGAAATATAGGCAGAGAAAGAGCTAAAAGAAAAGAGATGGAGAGCAGGGAAGTGGCTTCTTTTCCAAGATTCTGCTGACAAAGCTACCATGGCTCCCTTTTAAAAATAATATCCTTGGACTCTGCTATTCAGTTTCTGTTGCTACTAGTGTCCCAGGGGCCCTTCAGCTACATCTGCCAGTCTGCATCTGGGGAATTCTCTCTCTCTTTACTCTCTCTGCCCCAAGTGCTGAAGAGAGCAGAGTGAGGAATGGAATACAAATGTGTGGCCAGGAAAAACAAAGACAGCAACAACAAAACAATAAGACAAAACTGCCCTTCTTGTTTCATTACATCAATTTATGTGCTGCTCCCTGAATATTTTGTGCTAGGTGCTGAGCAGGTTGTAGTGAAAACAGTTTGAAGTCAATAGCAAGGTCAGATTATCACCCTGCCACCCTGACTTCCATGTAGTAAGTAGGTACATTTCATTGAGAGGGGTATTGTGAAAATTAAATATATATACATACACACACATCCTGAGAAACCTAATAGACTTTCAACAGATATTTGAATGAATGGATGTCTAAAATTCAACGTCCCTGATGCACACACTCCTGTGCAACTATAGTTTAGATTCTGTGCATTTTGAAAATTTTCTTTAGTCTATGTCTTAAAGCGAAGGAAAAGGAGCTGAAGTATGGTGGCAAGTGGTTTCTGGTGGGATTGCACTGCACTCTGATTTCTCCTTTCCACCCATCTTCCTCCTAGCATAAGGGTATTCCTTGTTTCAGATTCATTCCCTTTCATGTGGTGACACATTTAGAAATCTGCTCTATCCAGCTAGGAGACTTGATGTGGGTGGGGTGGCATTAGCAAAGTCTGTCTTCCCTAGTTGAGCTTTCATATGCCAGAAACTTTCTTTTCCTTTTGGCAGAAATGAGTTCAGTTTCAAGGGCTTGAGACAGATGGACTTTCTGTAAGTGGTCACACATAACTGATGATGCCACTTTTAATCATCATTTATCTGGAGTATTGAGGTGAAAAGCTATGGCCCTGAACATTTGATGCATGTCTGAAGAATACTATTTAAGATAAGCAGAAATCCTTTCCCCCACTGGAAGGGTCAAGTCTTAGGGAAATTGAATGAGTTTACCTTAAAGTGTAAGCAAAAGCTGATGCTAGAGCTATTGTTAAGAGTTCTTAGCCTTGGAGACAGAAACCCTGCATTCAAGCTCCAGAGCTGTCCCTAATTATTGGTTAATCTTGGACATGGTATTTTATTACCTCATGCCTCAGTTTCCCAATCTATAAAATGAAAATATAATTATACTTTAAACTACCTCAATGGGGTGCTGAGTAAAGTCAAATAACAAAATAGACCAAAAAACAGGAAAGTAATACTGGGATGAGGTAGGGGTAGAGGAAAGGTCTTCTTAATTAAAGAGTCTACATTTATCTACTCAGCCCTGGATCCTGAGGAACTTGAAGGATAGAAATGTCAAAGAGGATACATAAGCTATTTTCCATATAAATGGCAAGAAAGCAAGTGGACAAACAAAAGAAAAAAAACAACAACCTAAAGAAAAAATATATATATTGATGTATATTGGAATGACTTCAACACAATTGGAAGGTACAAATTTGCTTAGCTGGATTAGAACCTTTGGTAATTTTATATCACTAGAATCACTCGGGTGAATGACTAAAAGAAGTAACTAAAGAGTTCATAGCTGGAAATGGGAGAAGAAACTTTAATTACTCATGTCTTCTCAGTACAAGACCTTGGGGATGATTTTCACAAGGAAATTTGCCTCCACATCGATTCTCACCAGTTTAAGGACCTCAACAATCAAACAATTGTTGAGTCTTTCATAAGTTGTTGGTCACTGCAAAAACTAACTTAAGCCAATGTGTTCTTCAAACAAGGTCTGAGGTAATGTGTAGTGAGATAATTTAGGGCATTTTGACTAGAACTCTTCTACTTGAAATACAAATCCTACCATGCCCTTCTTTGCATATGATCCTTTGATAGACTCCCCATTACTTATAAAATAAGATAATTTTCCTTAGTTTGGCAAACAAGACCCTCCACAAACTGTCCTCAGCCTGTACTTTTTTGAATTCACCATATTTTTCTCTGCCTGAAATATGTTTTATATTTTTTACTTTTCTAACTTCCACTGGTTCTCCAGAATTCAGTGTCTCTGTAGCAAATCTGTATTCTTCATCCTCTTTCTCTTACTCCTACCCTAGCTGAGTTCAGTGTCATTTCTCTATGTTCTCCAAATTCCTAGATTTCTTCCATCACAGCTTCTTTATTGTCTGCCTGTAGACCAATCTCCTCTACCAGGCAGATAGGATCTCTGGGAACACAATTGTTGAGTCTTTCATATCTTCATTTCCTACTCATAACATAGGATCTAAAATGCGGGAGGTACCAAGTAAATGGCTAAGGAATTTATGAGTGAATGAATGACAAATGAAAACTAACAGATACCTCCTATTTAATTTCATCTATTGCCAGATTATGCATAGTCTAAACATATCTTTTTTTTGGGTCATGCAATTACTGACCATACCATGATAGTATTGCAAACAGATTTCATTAAAATAAAGGTACACTCTTCTAGGGAATGTCATACTTTGCCTAAAGTATTTACTAGCTTCATTACAAAATTTCTTCAAACCTTGGGATGGTAGTTTTCTAAAATGTACTTCCAAGAGATTGCCTCTCAAAAATGCCTATGATGCCCAGCTAAGATTAGGAACATAGCAATCTGTGTATGGTCATTTCAACAGTGAATGAGCAACAAATAAGAGGCACCAAAGCTTTTTGAAGACTTTAGGAGTGAGGGTTATTATCATACCCAGCTAAAATATCCTCTAACCATTAGATGAGAACTGGAGAAGGCTATCAATTCATTTAATCAATATATACTGAGCACCTGCACGTTGTCTGTACTTGTGCTAGAGATACATTGATGTATCAGTAGGGTCCCTTCCCATTTCAGGTCTTCTTGGGAAAATAAGGAAAGACTTCCTTGAGAAAATGGTTTGGGAGTAACAGCTTTCAGGATAAAAATAATTTGAACATGTAGAGAGAGGGGTATGGGTGAAGGATGAATTATGATCAATTCTTGAGTAAGGGACTATGAATTCTGGAACTAATAAATTGAACAACTAATGTGACGCCAGATTTTAAAAGGATTACAAGGTAATGTTAAAAAAATTGAATTTTATTTAGAAGTGGGGAGACTTTGAAGATTTTTCTCAGCATGAAAGTCATTTTGTACCAATAACTTTTATAGAGACAATGAGGTGTAATAATTGGTTTTCCTTAGCAGATGTGCCATTTAATACTTATTTGACTCAGAGAAAATTCCTTAGAATTTCTAAGCTTTTATTTCCTCACTTGAATAATGGTTGAGGGATTGGATGTTTATGATGCTCAAATCACCGACTCATAAATGTAACTATATAACCACCAAAAATATTTATTTGGTTGTTTATAAGGGCAAGGTACAATGATAAACTATAGGCACAGAGTTGTAAATAAAACACTCATGACTTCTTCCTCCCTGGACTCACAATCAAGTGTTAAGTGCAGATAAATTACTTTGTGCATAACAGGAAGTCAATAAGTGGTCTATGATGATGATGATGATGATGATGATGATGATGACGACGATGACCATGGAGCTGAAAGCAATCATTTCATTTTATTTATGGAAAAGCTGGGGTTCATAGGGTTGAAATGATTTGCTGACACCTTTAGAAAACATTTCCAGTGCAGATAAGACTAATGTTTGATCTTGAACTTGTAACATATTTTCCATTCTACTGGACCATTACACCTCATCAGACACAACTTTCAAGATATAATTCTAGTAACAAAATAGTTTGTTACCCTTAAACAAGTTTACTTCCTTTTGGAAATCTCTGATTTCACTTCTAATAACATTCACTGATATGGGCTAAATATAATTAGTCTGAGAAGCTATTGAGGTTACTAATCTTCCAGCCCATTGAGGAAACAAAACAAAACAAAACAAACAAACAAACAAACAAAAAACTACCTGCAGATGGAGAGATGAGGGTTTCAGACACCAGAGATGAACTTGATTTAGGGCTCATTGAGGAAACAAAGAAGTTGAATGCAAACTCTTCTAAGGACTATCTTCCAAGGATAGGTAGATTTACCTGTCTTTCTCAACTTCATGTTTATGAAAAAGGGTCAACTTTTGAAAAATGAGCATCTGTTTCTATTTCTAGCTAAGGGAACAGTGATTAGCATTATGATATTCTCTTTTAATCCAATAATTACTCAAAAATTTTTTAAAGGCCAGGAAAAATAGTATATTTGAAGTTCAGCTGTTTGTTTAGGGATGAGTCCAATAACAACTTGCTTTATGCCACATAACAATTCATCTAACCAACAACAAAAAGACAAAAGCACACGCACACACACACATACACACACACCCTTTGTATCCAAACATTAGCTTCTTGGGACAGGGAATATAGAAGCACCTTATCCCATTATCCAAAGGGGAAGTTGGTGTGGGACTGGGAGTGGCTATATTGGCATATGTTTCCTTTGGAGCTGAAATATATTGACTTTATATAGCCTGTCTTTCAAAGGCTTCATGTCAACCCACACTGCTGACAGCATTTAATTCTATTCAAATCAGGGTTTGTTCTTAACCTCCTCAACCAGATTGGCCTGCCCAGAGTACAAAAGACAGGGTGGCAAAAGGCTCCTAAAAAACCACGAATTCACTAACAAACTTCAGATGTCTATTAAGTCCACTGAATTTGAAGAGCTAAAGTTGGTTTCTGGTTCCTTCAAGAGTTGGCCATATACCAACACGGGCCAGAAATTCCTCCCTGTGTTTCACTGTGAAAACCAGGCATCACCTAACAAATGGAAAGCACTAGAAGAGAAGAGTGTCTTGTGAGGTAGTCTCACATTATCACACTAACTCCACACTCTTGCCCATCATGGAGAACACTTCCATCACAGCCTTAACCTTTACTTAGCCCTGGCAACAGTCTCAAAATGGGCTTTGGGTCTTCCCCAGTTCAATCCCTTTTCATAAAGCAGCCTATGAGTGCTTAATCTAAAGTGCAAATCTTATCATGTTTGAAATATTCACAAAACCGCAAAGTTTTAATTTCCCCAACTACCTTTCAAGTCCTTTTGTAGTCTAGCTCCAACTTTCTTATTTATTCTTGGTTTTAACCACACCTCCACCCTCAAATGTGTAGAGCTTTTTTCCAGAACTCACACCTCATAGTGTCTGCCCTTATTGGTTAGCCTGAAAGGCTGATTCTGACTTTGAGCCTTCCATCAAGATATAATTCCAGATCTTCAGCTTCATGACATCTGTCACTTTTTTGCATCACTACTTGTTTAGCACAAATCAATTCCCTCTACTTTCTGCATCATTATTCTTTTCTTCCAAATCAACAAAATAGAATATAGCCTATCTAAAAATGTAAAAGGTTTGAATAATATAAAGTTTTTAAATTAACAAAATTAAAGCTTCCCTTCATTCCACATCTCCTAAATACTATTCCCCCACCTCACATTTCATTATCTATGATTTATGGTAAAATTTATTGAGCTATCTAAACTAGTGTTACTTACATTGTCCCTTACACTTCACCCTTTGGCTATTTCTGATCTAGCTTCTATACTCACTGTTCTACCAAAATCAATCTCATTAAGGTCATCTTTGATCTCAATGTTGCTAAAACTAACCATAATGTCAAAATTCTCATCTTGCTGAAATGCCTTGAAGTATATAAAGAAGTAGCCTATCCCTTCCTACTCAAAGTAGTTTATCTTGGATTCCATTACACCATGTCATTCTAGTCCCTCTGGCTCCTCCCACCGACTCATTTGTTGTTTTTTCCTTCCCTAACGCTACCTTAAATACTGCCAGATTTAAGGATTATGTTGAGGGCCCCTTTTCTTCTCTGTCTACACATCCTCATCCAGTTTCTATCTTTAAATAAAAAATTTTAAACACTTATACGGCAAAGACTCAAACCTCTATGGCCTTTTCTCTTAGTCCCAACTGCTTACAATGACATCTATATTAAATGTCTACCTATATAAAGGCATCAAAAATCAACATGCATAAAACTAAAATATTTATTTTCCCCCACATTCTCATTTTCTCTACTTTAGTAAATGATGCCACCATTGCCCAACAATGATCAAACCACAATCTCCCTAGTCATCTCCCTTATTTTTTTTAGTGCACCTGTCAACACTACATAAGGTTTGTCAGTAGATCCTGTAAACGCCTTTCCCCCAGGATATTTCAGTAGATCCACTTTGCTTCATCACTGCCACCCTGACCCAAGCCACCGTCACTATTGTGATACTTCTTTTTTATTTTATTTTATTTTAATTATTTTTTTATTATAAAGACATCGGGTACAATTCAGGGTAAGGTAAACAAACATTGATTACGCAGGCACCCTTGTTGATGGGGTATGCCCCTCCCTCCCCTAGCAGTTTCCCTTAGCTGCCAATCCCACCCCCTCCCCTGACAGTTTCCTATTACTGCCAAATGTTTTCTTATAGAGAAAGTAATAGTATATTTGAAGTGACTCCTAAAAAATAATAAATATGTCTTGGGAAAAGCCTTGTTCAAGGTCCACTTATGAGTGAGAACATATGGTACTCTGTTCTTTGTTTCTGTGATAGATCACTGAGTATGATAGACTTCAAGTCCATCCAAGTTGCTGCGAAGTCCATATATTTGTCCTTCTTTATGACTGTATAATATTCCATTGTGTATACTTCTTAACCAGTCTGCTTCTTCTCTGTTTCCCAACCATCCCTCCTCTGGAACATAGCTATAGTGCTCTTCTAAAAACATAAATGACATCATTCCACACTCCTGTCTTAAAACTCCTCAATGATTTTTCATCTCATGTGGAACAAAGTTCAAAGTCTGTATCAGGGCTTGAGAGTCCCCACTTCATCCTTCCACCATCTCCTACTGCTATCTCCCTTCCTCACTACTTTCCATCCATCCATCCATTCATGCATTCAAACATCTATCCATCCAGTAAATATCTATTCCTTAAATAAGTCAAACTTGTTGTCATGTCAGGAACTTGGATTTGATGTTCACATTCCCTGGAATACCTTTTTAGTGGCTTTTCCCAAGACATATTTATTATTTTTTAGGAGTCACTTCAAATATACTATTACTTTCTCAGATAACAACCTTATCTACCTGTAGTTAGTTCACACTCCTATATCTCCATTCCCATGGGAGAGTGGCATACCATCTTGTTTTATTTTATTCACAGTATTATTCATTAGCTAAAAAAAAGTGTATTTATTATCGTTCTCTGATGCCATGTAATGTGAGTTTTATAGAAGCACGTTTCAAAGTGCATCTTTTTCTTTAGAATAATAAAAAAACTACCTTGCCATATTATGTGATTGATATTTAAGAATAAATGGATAAGTGAATAAATTAATAAATGATCATGTCCAGCTCTTGAATTTTGAGATCTTTCTGGACTAGCCCTAGCCTTGCTTATATTTATATCTCTGATACTTAAGATGAAGTCAATCTCATTGCAGGTACTCAGTAGATAATGAATTAATAAAGTTATTTTGAAATTTTAGAATCTCCATTATTGATTATATTGAATATGTCTCAAAACTGATTTCAACCTGTTTTAGCAGATTGTACTATATAAAGATTTTATGAAAATATGAATTTGAATAAGGCTATAGCACTAATCCAAGCACATATTAGGTGGAAAATCCAATTCTATATAAACAATCCCATAACATGTCCTCCCCACCCCCAGGAGACATTATGCCTTACCATCTGTCCTAAATATTGTTTTATGTTCTATCTAAACAGAATTTAAAATGAAATGGAATATCTGGATAGGAAAAGTGGCACATATTAGACTAAAATATAATAAAGAGATCTGACAGTTTTTTATTTGGAACTTGAAGATGCATTTATATCACCTTACATTTAGTATAGTTATATCAATGGCCTAAAAAAGATTGTAAGCAAAGATAGTAATCCTAATAAATGACAATACAGCCAACAGAGCAGAATATTCAAGCCGCAAATGACTTTCAGCAAGGTCTTATTAGGGTTTCAATTGTATCTCATAATATGGAAGAGGTGGTAAAATTCAGTAGCACACGAATTATATAGTATCCAAGAAATAAGCAGGCATTCTCAGCACAAACAGGAGGAAGAGTGATATGTAGGATCCTAAGACCTTTAAAAGTATAAGCAGGAAATAACAAAATGAAATTTGGCCTGGACAATACAAGCTAATAAAAGGAGAAAAACAATACAAAACATAGATATGCAAAAAGTGTGCAAAAGGTGACAAAAATTGGGTAGTAAAAGATAGCAAACTAGAAAAGGAGTTATGATCTCATCTCCATATGAAAGAAAGAAAAAGAGAAAGAAAGAGAAAGAGAGAAAGAAAAAGGAAAAATAAAGAAAGAGAAAAAGGAAGGAAGGAATGAAGGAAGGAAGGAGGGGGGGGAGGGAGAGATGGAGAAGGGAGGGAGGGAAGGAAGAAGGAAGGGAGGAAGGAAGGAAGGAAAGAAGGGAAAAGATGAAATATTCTCAAAATTTGCAGCCTCATACAGTACTGAACAGGGAATCAAGGAAACTGGAGATTAGAATGGATGTCCTAATCAACCCTATGGCTTTGGACAGGTCATTTCCCTCTCTGGGCTGCAGTTTTCCTTACTGTAGAACAAGAGTGTTGAGACAAGTAGCTTTGTGATCCCCTTCAATTGTGTCACTCTAAAATGTATTTTGTTCTGGTGGGCTTGGTGGCTCAGCCTGCAATCCCAGCACTTTGGGAGGCCGAGGCGAGTGGATTGCCTGAGCCCGCGGATTCAAGACCAGCCTGGCAACTTGGCGAGAACTTGTCTCTACAATAAAATAAAATGAAAATTAGCGGGGCATGGTAGTGTGCACCTGTAGTTCTAGCTACTTGGAAGGCTGAGGCGGAAGGATCACTGGAATCCAGTAAGTCAACGCTGGGGTGGCCAGGAGTGTGCCACTGTACTCCAGCCTGGGCGACAGAGTGAGACTCCAAGTCAAATAAATAAATAAATAAAATAAAATGTATTTTGTTCTTTTTCTTTTAGTCATTTAATCAGTTTTTCAGTTAAGATAGGGAAACATGATCAGTAAAATGAAGACTGAGAAGGACCCATTCTGAAAAACATAGAAGGAACTATAATGAAAAGCAGATGGAATAGGGGGTCAGAAATCAAAGTTTGGACTTTAACTCTGTTACTTACTCTGTTAACTTACTCTTTGCTACCAGGTAACATACAACATCATTCTGAATCTCACTGTTTTGCCTATTTAAAAAATGACATTATTTTTCCTACTCATTTTGGAAAGTGGCTGTAAAATAATACTAGGAAAAATACTCAAACATAAAAACTATAAGAAGTGTTATTTTCACATTTTATTATTGAAGACACAATCTAGAATGTATCTCCCCAAGTATCAAATTTTTTTCCAATTTTTTGTTTAGGTGTTAGCGCACCCAACAACTGCCCAGTGAGAATGTTTCTAAACACTCTATGGAAAAGTAGTTTCCACCCTCTTCACCTCTACCTCACTAATCTGTTCTATTTCCTTTATAGCATTATCTTGCTTCTTCAACTGTTTACTCGATCATTGTATTCTCTCTAAAACAGAATGGCAGCTACATGAGAGCAGGAACAGAGGCTGCTGTGTTTATTTTTACTTTCAGATTGTAGTACATAGATGATAATCGGGAATATTTGTTGAATAAATGAATGATTTAGAACTGCAAGGTACTTTGGAAATTATCTAGTCTATATGCTTCCTTTTGCAAATAGAGCAACTGAGATTCAGGAAGGTTAAGTAGTTCACTGAATGCTGCATAATTAATTGTTAAAGGCCAAGGATTCAGACTGGTTAACTAAGGCTCAATGTATAAATATTGGTAAAGTACAATGTCAAATAGAAATTTGGGTTTGTGAGAAATGCAAGTATTTGAGCATAAAGAAAAACAATGTGTGCAAATGAAAGTCAGTATACACACGTATGCGTATCTATTCTTCAATCCAGATAAACAAGTAGCCCATCATTCTTTCAGGGCATCTACAAGATTTCAGCAAAGAAAGACTTTTGAACAAGGGGATGCTGTGTCTACCAATGGGCCAAGGACTCCAGGATGAGTCAGAGCACCACATGAAAACCAAACCAGTTAAACCAGTTACCCTAGTCTGGCATAGCTGGTCATAACACAGTGTCCTGTGTTCTTTGTGGAGCTCCCATGCAGAAACCAGAATGTCAAAATAGATCTCTCCCACCCTAATCCCTGATTGATTTGCCCAGACTTGAAGACCATCCTCCTGCCATATGGTTCAGATAAAAAGATGAGCCACTCAGGCCAAAGTGTCTTCTGTCTCCAAGTTGGTAAGACATAATGCAGTGCTCTAAAGAACACAAGCTGGACAATGAGCAGGGTTGCACTTAGGTAAGTTTTCTTTCTCATTTGTGATGGATGGGTTATTCTTCAGCCCTTGAAGTAAGACTTTATGTTAACCTGAATCTATATGTTCTTTTATTTGTATTGCAAAACTGTATTTTGTTCTTATAAAAATATGTGTATATGTCTTTCTCCTATCTCAACAAAAAAAAAAAAAGAGAGAGAGAAAGGAGGAAGATAAGGAAGGAAAGACAAAAGGAAGAAAAGAAGGAAGGAAGGAAAGAGGGAGGGAAGGAAGAAAGGAAGGAAGGAAAAAAGGAAGGAAGAAAGGAGGAAGCTGATCCTAAATCTTGAGTGAACCTGGAACATTGGAAAATATTAATCAAAGCCTTCTGCTCTTTTTGATCAGAGTCATCATAATTATTCACATTAAAAAAAAAGTTTGAAGGAGCAGTGGTAATTCTGAGGTAGTTTCCACCAACTGATGGAAGTGTTTCCCCAAACAAAAGCATGAGATTGCAGGTTACATTATTGGCTGTAGATTCCAGGCCAGGGGCCAGAGAAGTCTCCTCTGGTCCTAGCTGAACCAGCTATGGCCAAACAGTCCAATTCTGGGCCACTGATGCTCAGATATAGTCAGAGAATAGGACTCTGGATAGACACCATCCACAAAGAAATGCTCATGTAGTTATAGAGATGTTTAACTTCCAGAAGAGAAGGCTCAGAGAGGATACAATTGAAAACTCTTCTAACAAAGTACTGTTGGTTTAAAAATAAATTTGGTTGCCTCAGAAGATAATTGAGTCATTCATTCAGCATTTTCCAACAGAGGCTTGATGACGACTGTCAAGGTGTAATCTGGTCCCTGCCTGCCTCTGCAGCCTTCTCTGTATTCTAATCCAGTCTGAGGTCTAGGCAGATGCAAATTATGGTTGCTCCCTGAAGGGATCATATTCTATTCTATCACCCTACCTTTGCAGAGGCTTTCTCCAAATTTCCAGTGCTGCTTTTTTCTATGACTAGTCCTCATTTATCATTTATTCATAGTTTAACAAGGCACTTCTCTGGAAAACCTCTCTGAAAATCCACCCCCAGAAGAGCCAGTGATCCCCTCCTATGTCTTCCTACAGCATCATCTACTTTCCAATTCAAATTATATGTCATGTATTTGTTAAATGGATAACTGGATGACTTACTACATGCTATGCACTATGTTAAATGTTTCAAATACGTAATATACTTAATGCTTGAAGAGCCCCTATATGTCTGGTGCTATTATTATTCTCATTTTACAGTCAGGGAAAATTGAGGTTTAAAGGGGTTAAGTCATTTTCCAAGGTGTCACAAGAGGTAGAATCAAGAATCAAATCCAGACTAGTTTGATTTCAAAATCCATGTCCATCGCCCACCCCTGCTGCCCAATCCAGGTCTTTTGTATGGATGTGGATACTGAAGAGGAACTAATGAGACGGGCTGATCTGACTCTCTGGGATGCACTGCGATTCTCTGTTAGTTGGGGGCTCAGAGGCCTGATGGAGCTCCTATCACATCCCTGCTCTCTATTAATTAGCTGGTGTCAATGATCAACACACTTCAGCCCTGAGTCCCAGTTTCCTCTTTGGCAAATTAATGAAATAATGACTATCTTCCCAGATGTCAGGAGGACGAAATGACAAGTGGTATAGAAAGCACCTAGCACCACATCTAACATTTTTTTTTTTAAGATTTTCATAAAAGACCAGGAGTCTCCCTTTCCCTAAAGGAAACGATCTGTTCCTACCTTGTGCCACAGTTAAAAGGCACAGGCTCAGTAACTTATGTTTTGGCTAAACGTTTTTAATTTTTCAAAAGTGAAATCTGAGTTTTTGTTGGCAAGTGATTGAACAGGCTGGGCCCAGCCTCTGGGCCCACAGTCCATTAGGGAATTTACGAGGCAGGCGAGATGGGGACCTTCAGCTCAAGTACTCCCTTTAGAGGCAGTACTTACAAAGCCATCAATTTCCTTAACAAAGAGCATTGGCTTAAATGCCCCTTAAAGCAGTGTTATTTACACAGTTATCCACTTCCTTTTGAATTCTCTGCCTGAGGGGTGGCATATCTGCAGTTCTTTCCAGCTACTAGTTAATTAGGCTCCCTCCCCAAATGGAAAAAAGACACAAACTGGGATTTGGTATTCAAAGGCAGCTCAATTTTGAATTATTGGAGAATCTTATGGAGTGATCTAAATACCACCAAAATCATGGTTCAAACTACTCCTTCTAAAGTTTTTAAAGTGATTGGACCCTGCCAAGGAGTGATGAAATACCGTCAGTACACAGTGAAGGAGAGGTAGCTTTTGAGCTCATCTCTACATGAAGGTAAAAGAAGGGTCAATAAAAGCACTGATGGCTAACACTTTTATAGTACTTTCTAGTTCTATGGCATATCAACATAGTAATATTAATATTTTATAGATGAGGAAATGAAAGGAGCGCCCACCCCTTTGTGGCAGAACTAGGATTTGAACACAGGCAATCCAGTTCTGGGGTCTGCACAAGAAACCACCACCTTGAGCCACCCGAACCAAGATACCCTGCCCAAGATGACAGCTAGAAAGTGGAAAGTCTCTGATTCAAACTGATGTTTGTTAGACTCTGAAGACCAACAAAGCTCTACTGTACCTTGTCGCCTGAAAAATAAAACTCTCTTAAGAAATACATTCTTCTTTAACTCATTTATCCTATATTTACTGAACCACAAATTATTTGCCAAGTCCTGGACTAACACCTGGGAAATCAGATGAATTAAAGCGAATCTCAGCACTCCAGGAGCTCAGGTTCTGGTGAGAGGGGTGATATGCAAATTATGACTGCACAGTATTTTTCTCTGAGGTACAAGATACTATGGGGGGACACAGAGGAGGGACCCCCAATCCAATCTTACCCAGATTTGAGAAGGCTTCCCTTAGGAGGTAACACCTGGGCTGTATCTCTCAGAGTGGGAATGGGTGGTGGGGAGCATATTCCAGGCAGGGAGATGCTGTGAGCAAAAGAGGTGAAGCCAGAAGCAAGGTCATAGATATAAACTGCAAGACAGTGTTGGTGTATAAAATGCAAAGGGTGGAATCAAACCACACAGGCCTTGAATGCCATAGCAAGGAATTTAGATTTATCTCAAAGACAATGACGAGTCACCTGAGGCTTACAAACGGAGGGTGACAAGGTATTTGCATTTTGGGAAGCCTGTTCTCATTTATTAAAGGATAGATTGGGGCCAGCAAAGACTAACCAGCAACGTGTTAGAGGTCTCTTTCAATAGTCTAGGCAGAACCTGAAGGGTGGCTCGGGTAGAGCAGTGATGATAAGGAGAGATTGATTTGGGTGAAGGAAAAAAAAGAGAGAGATACATTTTTCAAAGTAAAATGGGAAGAAGAGTAATTGTTTGGATGTGGGAAACGACAGAGGAGGGAGTTATGGGTGTTTCCTAAGCTTTTAGTTTCAATGTCTGGTTGGTTAGTGGTACCACCAGTTGAGATTAAGAAAAAACACTTGCAGCAGGTCTGGGGAAGAAGATTTGTATCAGCTGTGGTGAATTTGAGCACCTGTGGGTATCCAAGTAGAGCAACTAGATACACAAGTTCGTACATAGGTCAAAAGAAAGGCCCAGGCTAAAGATAGAGATTTGGGAGTCATACAGGGAAATATTATAGAATAGAATTCATATTCTGTTAAAGAACAGTAGAGTCTGCTGATATCTAAAGAGTGGGTGAAATAAAGGTCTATGTACGAATTATCAGAGAAGTTAAGAAAAACAGAAAAGGGTAACACTTCAGAGGCAACGAGAGTTTAGAATTTCGAAGAGCCAGATAAGTCAAAGGAGAAAAATACTGAAATATGTCTGCTTAATTATGCTATTTAATAGAAACTTTTTCATGGCTTTCCTGCATGGTAAGTCTCAAATTTCTGCTTGATCTCTCTCAGGAATAGGTTACTCCCTACTCGTGAGTAAGAACTACCTTATTATTGGAATAGTCATAATAATCAACATTTATTGATCATTTTCTAAAGGACAGGAAATGTCCTGAACACTGGCATCCTCAGTGCCTTGCATGGACCTGACACTCAGTAAATAAGAGCCTATGTGATGAGGAAATTTATAAATTAATAAAATAATATATCATAATAACCCTATGAGGTAAGGAACATCACTCCTATTTCTCAGATGAAAAAAGGTATTTAGGGGGGCCAAGCTTGTAGCAGAGAAGTGGTCCCTGTGTTTCCAGGTCAGGTCAATTGGCTTTTCCTCCCTTCCTGTTCCTTTAGGAGTTTTCTTGGCAAAATCATAAAGACAAATGGAAAAGGGATTTAAGACACTCATGCAGCGCTTTCCTTGTTAATGAAGCCGAACTCAAGTTATACGTGTGGTTTTGGACTCCTGAACTGAGGCACCAGCTCCAGCCAGCCAGGACCTTTCATACTCTTGCCAGCAGTGGTTGATAGCTTAATTTAAACTTATGGATAATTTGGACCAGGTTTCTGACTGGTGTTGGAAGCTGAAATCACACTGATTTCTCTTCAGGTCAGTTTGCCAACAGTGCTTTGTTGCTCCTTGAAGAGCATCCCATTCAGGGAGGTTGATCTTCCTAAAATACTGTTTCCAGTATGGCATGCTCCTGCCTAGAAACAACTGCTTACTAGGGAATCAGACCTGCCCTGCCATCCTCCTTGTGAGGTCCCTGCAGTAACTTTCTTTAGAACAAATCTACTACTGTACACAGGGAAGAACCCTCAGTCTCTATTAGTGGCAGAGCAACACACCTGGTCTTATCTGAGTCCAGCTGTCCAGGAATCTTTTACAGACTCACCAACCTCTCCCCACTAGGGGCTTTCCTCTGTTCCTGGAGTCCTCTCACACCAGTTCCTTCATATCATTACCATATAAATGAAGCCTATCAATAAAGGTTTTCTGCTGCTTGTCTGTCCTGTTGGCATCCTGCATAGCACAGAGCTTTGTATGCAGCAGGTGCTTAATGTAGACAAAAACTAGTGTGAGATTGGTCATCCTCATTTCCAGCTGTCAGCAGGAACACCATGGCTGCTGCTTGGAGAACAGAGAAAGCAATCATGATGCTTGAGAGCAGAGCTGCAGACACTGGACCTGGGGTATTTTATCTTTTCGACTAGCAAATTGAAATGAAAAACCCAGTCCTTTAAAAATTATAATAATTTCAGATTTGCTTCATGTTAACTTCTCTTTGGTACTTAATCAGTACTGGCCAAGAGAAAGTCTCAGCTTTTAGTTTCTCCCTCTGTTAAGTATTTAATGATCTGTAAACAAACACTTCAGTCAGTATTTCTTAAAGAGACCCTGGGATCCTTTTGTTGTGTGAAAATTTCTTTAGCTCCTTACATTGTTTTCCCTTCTCATTATTTGTTTGCTGCTAGGCTGTTCAGCTCTTGAGAATACACATTTTTATTAGATAACCTTAATGATGGAGACATAGCATAAATTAGTATTTAAGCCTGAGGGCTTAAGAGCCTGACTTCCAGGGCTAGAATCCATTACTGGGAACTGGAAACCTCCAGTAAATTACTAAACATCTCTGTGCCTCCATTTCCGTATCTATAAAGCCTATATAATGCTAAAACTGTCTAAAATAATTAATGTGATTAACAATGGAATCAATAGAAAAAAAGTCTTGAATGAATTCTACCCAATAATTTAATTTAATTAATAACGTGAGTTAGTTGTACTATTATGACTTGCCTGGGATGATAAGATGAAAAAAAGGGTAGAAATATGTACAGTCTATGCACTTGGCCCTCCCTATCCATGGGTTCTGCATCTGTGGATTCAAAGGATGCAAAAACAAACAAATAAACAAAAATTGTATCTGTATTTAGTACATATGGATTTTTTTCTTGTCATCATTCCCTAAACATGTCATAGCACTTACATTGTATTTGGTATTATAAGTAATCTAGAGATGATTTAAAGTATACAAGAGAATGTGCATAGGTTATATGTAAATACCATGCTATTTTATCTCAGGGACCTGAGTATCCTTGGATTTTGGTATCTGTAAGGGTCCTGTAACCAATCCCCGTGGTTATCCCAAGGGATCACTATATATTTCCCTCTGTTCCTATTTGTTCTGAAGGTCTGGTATTTTGGAAGAGGGCATCTGGCAACTTTAGTTTTAGAGTTGGGCATACCTTGGCTCAAATTTAAACTCTGCCATTTAATAATCATCCATTTTGAATTAGCCACTTCATCTTCCTAAGCCTCAGTTTCTTCTTGTGTAAAATGGGGAGAATGTCTCCACCTTCTCATGGCCTTCAAAGGATCAAGACGGGTGATTGAGTGGGGTATGAAGCAGCTGGCCAGGCACAAGATGCAGCACTCAGGTTTGTTTCTCTTGTGGTGGTTTCAGCCAGTAAATATTTATTGAACGGAAGCCACTTCCTCAAAAGTCACTTAAACATTTGGGGGCTTGGTTGGGTCATCTGGAAAGTGGTGATCTCAATGCCTGACTGCCAAGGATGCTGTGGATGTGAAATGAGATCTTATGGTAGGTTCTCCATAAATATTGATGCCTTTCCATTGGGCAAGGAATGAGTCAGGACACTGCCTACGTCTTTTGGAAAGTCATCTGTTGGGGCTCTTCAGGACTCTCTTTTTAGCCTCAAAGTATCATTTGCTTCAGTGTATCAGACAACGACTGACTTGTGCTGGATGACGGGGACACAGAGAAGGACAGGATGACTTCTTCCCTCCATGGTGACATGTAAGTGAAAAATATGGGGAGTCCATACAATTATAGCCATGCTGGTAGAGGTCCAGGAACATAATGGATGAAGTGATACACTTACTTCTCTCTCTATATCTCTCATCTGCCTTGATATGCCTAACTGGCTATTCTTTTATCCACTTAGACGATCATCCCTCGATGTCTTTCGAGGATTGATTCCAGGACCCCCCACAAACACCAAAACCTGAGGATACTCAAGTTCCTTATGTAAAATGATGAAGTATATGCATACAACCTATGTACTCCCTTCCATATAACTTATGTACACTCTGCTCTGTACTTTAACTCATCCCTAGATTACTTAAGATACTTAGTACACTATAAAGAGTTGTTATACTATATTGGCTTTTAATTTTTGTATTAGTTTTAGTATTGTATTGTTATGTTTTATTGTTTTTAAAAGTACTTATGATCCAGGGTTGGTCAATTGTGAGGATACGGAACTTGAGGATATATGAAGGGCCAATCGTATACCATCTCTACCAGCAGTCAGCAACTTTTCAGTACAGGGCTGATAATAAATATTTTGACTTTGCAGGCTATACAAGATCTCCTTTGGAAAGGCTCAGTTCTGCCTTTGTAGTGTCAAATATGTAAACAAAGGGGCCACAGTTGTGTTTCAATAAACTTGATTTGCCAAAACAGGCAGCAGGTTGTGTTTGTCCATAGGCATCAGACCCCTGGTCTGTGCAAGCATGTGCACAGATATTGTGCTCAGGGCATAGCTTGGCACAGAGCACAAGAGGTATACATTCAAGTCACCGTCTCCTTTCTTCATGCCATAAGTAGCAGCCTCGCCACAGTCTTCAAGGTACTGAAGGCTTCTAGCCTTCTAAGCTTCAGCCTCATCTCTTCTTTGTTTCCTAAAGCCCAGACATGCTGACTTCCTTTTCCCTCTTCTAAAGCTCTTTTCTGCCTTGAGGATTGCACAGTCGGAGCTTCTTGTAATTCTTGTTTAGTCACCTGTTCCATATCTCTCTAATATGCCCACTTCCTATGCAACCTTTGAGTCTGAGCTTAAATGTCCCGTCAACTTCAAGGAGGATTCCTTGACTCCATGTAAAAGAGGCCCTTAGCTTATATACTTCCAAGTATTTGCACTTAGTGGCGTTTTCAACAATAACATTTAAATTATTTTTTTGTTCATCTTCCCAACCTCCCTGGCCACTGCTGTTTTCCTTGAAACTAGCACACGGTGCTTGGCCCACAGTAGGCATCAATCATTGTGGGCTGAATGAATGAACGATGTAACTCAACAACCAATTTGCACCATTTTCTGCCTGGGTCAGACTGTACATGTTGGAGCAAGAGCCGACTTTTTCTGCGGGCTTTAACCATGAGGCTTTCACACAATCCTGACTGCCCATCCATCATTTTATTTTAAGCACATTACTTCTCTGTCCAAAAAGAAAAGGAGGATACAATTAGATCTATATCTTTCACTTGCTTAATATTTCAATTTCCCCCAGGGCACTCCCTTCAAGTGAAGATCACAGCTCATGAATATTAAATGTCTCTTCCAACCCAATATGGACTCCAAGAAACAGCAGAGAGCCAGGAGCTAAGAAAGGGTCCCAACACCAGGCCCCAAGGGCTCTTCCCTCTCCCAGGCTGCCTGGGTCATGACTGCACAGATGCACATCAAGGCACATGTATGTGCAGAAGAATTTCTGGTCACTTTAAATGCCACAATGAAGTCCTTGTTCTTGGCTACCCAGATTCACCTGCCTTGGACTCTGGCTGCCTTTCAAAGGCACACATCAAAGTTTGGTCTCCATTCCTCACATTCAAGCAAGCTCCAAGTCGGTTCCCTGAGCCTGACCCCTTCCTGAGAGTCAGGAAGCTGACCTGGGCTGTGGGCTAGAATTCCTCCCTTCTGGCGTCAGAGGCCGTTCTGTTTCTTTTCATTCCAGCTCTGCCTCTCTGTGGGGTAGGCCTCCCGGGTTTTCCAAAGGAGGTGGTAAGCCTTGGTCTGAGGCAGGATGGCAGGCTTGATCCTAACCGGTGCTGACTCAAGGGTGTTTGAATGCATCCATCAGACCTCCCTGTTGAGGACTTCAGATCTTTGGTGCTGCCCGCACGTCAGCCTTCCGCCCCATCGCCTCCTTTTCCTGCTCTTTTGTCCCTTTGGTGACCCCCTTTGACCCTTTGGGTGAAAGGAATTCCTTTCTCCTCCCCAAGCTCTGATTTCTTTTAAAATTAACAGTTTTAAAACAATAACGATCTAGGATTTAAACTCTAGACATCAGAGCAAAAAGGGCCCTGGGAGCTCATCTAACTCTGTCATCGCTTGATAATGGGGGAGACTGAAAACAAGGAGATTTGGTTGCTTTGTAAAAGGTACCAGAGTAATTTAGTGTCAGGATCCAGTTCAAAACCATTTTTTTCCAGAGATGGATTGGCTGCCTTTGCATGAGGCACATTCGAGATACAGAGTGAGTAAGAGGAAAGAAAGGAGGTGTTAACTGACATTCTCTATTGTCTGCTAACTGTTGTGTACTGTGCTAAATACTTGAGAGCTGCCATTTCTTTTCTTTTCTAAACAGAACTATAGGTATTATAATTATGTCCATTTTTCAGAAGAGGAAACTGAAATCCAGAAAGGGAATGGGGGATGTCTAAGATGACCCATGTAGTAAGTGCAACAACCAACAGACATTTGAACTCAGGTGCCTCTGTCTCCAACATATCACCATGACAACCTGATTAAGCGCCAAACACATTATATGCAAAACAATAATTTGGCTATTGCCAATGGAGGGTGGATTTGTTAAAAATAAAAATACAGCCAGAAACATAGAATGACCCTACACCAGGGTATAGGTTTTATGTGGTGGAACGTTTATAGGGTGATAACTAAAAATTATTGTTTTCATGACTCATGAAGATGGTATAAGAAAGGCATATGCATTCACTTTTGTTCCTGCTGTGATTCA
The DNA here is from genome assembly GCA_963574415.1 of Tarsius wallacei. Classification (NCBI taxonomy): domain Eukaryota; kingdom Metazoa; phylum Chordata; class Mammalia; order Primates; family Tarsiidae; genus Tarsius; species Tarsius wallacei. The sequence continues at coordinate 56,336 of CAUYQG010260144.1, read as the reverse complement.
GTAGCACCAAACACAAGTAGCGGGAAAGAGTAACACTCTCTTGCTTTTTCAAAAGTTTGCCTGGATATTGGACATAGTCTTTGGGCAGGCAGACAGGGATAGAGGTCTCCTTCTTTGACTCGCCTGGATATGAGACAATTCACTTAAGCTCTCAATGCCCCAGTTTTCTGATCAGCAAGATGGTATAATTACTCTCTCTACAGAACTGCTGGGAGAATAAAATTATTTTTAAAAAGCATTTTTAGCAGAGAGGCTGGCACAATTGGGTGCCTAATAAATGGAATAACTTCATGGTTTAGTATGCAGACTCTGCCTAGGTTCTACTATTTCTAGCTGTGTGACCTTAGGCAAGTTACTTAATCTCTCTGAACCACAGATTTTTCCTGTACAAAACTGAGGTAATAACATTATTTATCTCATAGCATTGTTGGGAGGACTGATACAACTTCTGAATTAATAATATTAGTAACAATAAAAATAGCAGCAGTAGCAAACACATATCTAACACTTGTCAGGTGTCATTTTTTAAGTGTTTTACATATATCATCTCGTTTTACCCTCACAACAACTCTAAGGAGTAGGAACTGTTACTAACCCATTTTATGAATGACAAAACTGAGGCACAGACTAAAAGCATATGGGTCAGCCTCTTCACTCAAAATCATGTTCTTCACTGTGATACCATATATCATTATGCCAGTGCTAAGCATGCCATCCATCCTGGCTGATAGATTATTACCATCATCACCTTTGTCACAACCATCATGACTACCACTTGTATTTCTCTTTCTTTTTCCTCTTTTGTAGGCCTTTCTTCAAGCCAAGGGAAGCTTTATTTCAGGAAAGTGTTTTGGGGACAGTTACTACGTTTTCCATGGAGGGAGGTCTGAATGAATACATGCAGCCTGGAGAAGTTTTATTTATTTATTTTTTAAATTTTAAATTTTTCTAAGGTGAGAGGTGGATCATCTATTATGATTTCACGTTGTTAGAAAGAAAAATAATAATAAATGCAGCTCCCAGCAGAGCCCATTCTCCCCCCTCTCCAGCAGATGCTGTTTTCCTTTTTTAGTCACTGTTGTTCTAAAGTCTCATCGGAACATTCACCAAGAAGACGTGGCGATTCATCTTCTTGTTTTCCTTTCTCGCCTTGGCTCAGAGCAGGCTAGGGCAGCCTGACAAAGGGGCCACAAGGCTCAGCGACCCCCCTGCCTCTTCAAGCAACCGGTGGGGAGGCAGACTGATCTCTCCTCCTCTCCCTTATCTGCCTCACTAGGAGAGCAGGAGACAGGACTGGTGGGGGTGCTAATTGAGTTACTGGCCCTGGCTCTAGGACAGGGCTGGGGATGCTGTGTCAGGCATCAGAGACAAAGTGATGCTAATGGCAGCAAAAGGGGGAGAGAAGGGAAGAGGGGAGCGAGTGAGAAAGAAAGACACACAGGGAATGCTTGCATGTCTGGGAAAGACAACGTGGGGGTCCCTTTCACTTTGTTTTCCTAACTATATATCAGCGTCAAGCAGGATTTGAAACCCAAAGGCTTTAAATAGCCCTTTGACAAATGGGGGACTCCAGTGTGAGATGAGGAAAGAAGCTTTAGAGCCCTCAGTCTAATCACCCTCACTCCACAAAGGGAGAAACTGAGGTTCTGAGATGCTAAGATGCAGCCAGGAGGCTTCTATGTCTAAATCAGAACTTGGACCCCAAAACGAACACAGGGTGGAAAGCCAAAACAGAACATGAGGAATTTTCCACAACTGCATCTCCTGTAATGGATTAGATGCCGTCTTAGGAGGTAGCATGTTTCCAGCACTGGCTCAAGATATGTTACTAAGTATATCCCCTTTTGGGGATCCTTCACATTTTGTCTGACTAATTTGACCATTACCTCCCCTCCTTCAGCTTTTATCAGCAGCTTGTCTGTAGTTTATGACTCAGTGCTTTAGAAACAGAATTCCCAACGCTGTGAAACAATGTCTCCAGCCAGTGCCTGTTGTGGGGTGTTATCATTTTACTGATATCACATTTTTTAACTGGAACCTCAGGCCTGGTGTATGTTATATTTTCTAAAAGAGGGGAAAAGGACAAGATAACTTTCCTATTGCAAGGGGAAGCAGCCGGCATTGCCCAAGAGGTCTTGTGGGTGGTGTTCGTTTTAACAAGCAACTTATTATGTGCTGGGGGATGAGGGCACTGGGGGTGGGAAAGTGGGAAAGGGACGTCCCAATGGTGTTGCACAATGACACATTGGCACCTTGGGACTACTTCCGGATGTGTGGGTTTCTGAAAAGTGAATGAAAATATCACCGTAAATCTGTCACCCACCCTAATGCTGGTGTTACCAATCCAGGGAAAACATTAGTCCTCCTCAATGATCAATGCTGAAGAAAGAGAAGGAGGAGGAGGAGGTGGTGAATAAGGAGAAGGAGAAGATAAGGAGAAGGGAGAGGAAGAAGTATGGGAGAAGGAGGAGAAGAAAAGGGAGAAGGTAAAAAAGAAAAGAAAAAAGAAATAATTCAAAAGGAGTGGCAAAGTAGGAAAAAACAGGGCTTTCTCCTCAGTATAGAGGTAGAATCACACCTCTGTGTGCTGCATGACCTTGGGCTAGTTAAAATGTCATAATAGGTCTCAGATTACACATGTGAAAATAAGAGACTTCACAAAGAGTCACATTAAACAAAGGCGCATAATACCAAGCATATCACCTGGTAGGTAGCTTTAAGTTGTGATTGTTCCTAATACCCCCAGTCTCACCTCCCACACAAATACACACTAAAAAGGTAATAGTTACTATGCGTCAAGCACATCCAACTTGCCAAAAATAAGGCTAAACTTTATGGTATCTGATGACAGCAATTCAGTCAAAATCTTACACTAATTAATGACAATAATTTTCAGTCAAAATTTTAAATGACAATCAACAGCAACCGACTTTGGATAACTTGAGTAAAACCAACAAATAAAACCTATTCAAAATTATGATTCTCTGGAGAGTCAGGCTTGTATGCTCTGAAGTCAATTTCCAAGTCCAGGATCAGACCCCAGGACTGGTTTTGTAAAGAGATCCAGAACTGTTGCTATGCATAGCCATCCAATTCCAACTTTGATGCTAGATGCTGTCCCTGGTGTTTTGGAAACTGGTATAAAGTGTAGTCATTTCCCCCATCCTCATCAAAATGATTTCTGCAGAATTCCTATGTCTTATCACCACTAGCTTCTAATTAACATCTTGGGTTGGAGTGTCTGATTAGGGGGAGGAGGAAAGCCTAGGTAGTGTAACCACATTCAAGTTACATAGAAAACTAGGAGAATGAGGTGGTTGGGTTTTTAACTGCTATAGTAGGGGTTAGGCTCTGCCTCATGAGGCGAATTATTCCCTAAGTCTAGAAAGAAAATTCAGACAGTAAGTATCCAAAGATATTGATAAATATCTTCCATTGCTAGGTTCTAGAATGTATGCCATTTTCTGGATGAGAATACTCAGGCTCAGCCAAGGTCATCATCTAAGCCATGGTATACCTGATTTCTTGGCCACTATCTTGACCATTGTCTTAGCAAATGTAATAAAGAAAACAATGTCCACCTCAGCAAAGCTTCCCACACTCCAGTATCAGGTCTCTGACTCATTTAAGATGAGTCTGCTGGAAGGCAAGGAGTCACTGTCTAGTTTTTTGGATGTTCCTTTTAGAGGAAGATAGTTTTCTAGACTCAAGCTATGGGATTTGTCTTTGGAATTTAATTCCTGGGAGCTGGTTTCTCAGGACAGACTCCTTTCTCTTGGAATGCCTGTGCCTCTGTGAGTGTCCATAATAGGATTCTAAATGGCCAGTGAAGGGCATAGCTGAAAGCCTTCATCTAACACAAACCTACTCAATATTCAGGGATAAGAGTATCCCTGGACACTGTCCACACCACTGACAGTTTTGCATTCTATTCTACTAATTTGTTACATGAATGGTTTTATAACAATATTTTTCTCATTTACCCCAAAAGCCTATGAGACCAGGAGCTATCTTTTTGCAGAAAGCTTGCCATAGTTCTGAAGTCAGATGCTCTGAGTTTAAAACCCAGTTCCACCACTTAACTGTATATCCTTAGCTTACCATCCCACACTTCAGTTTCCACTTTTGTAAAAGCAGTGAAATGGATTATGAGAATAAGAGTTTATAAATGTGCTTGGTACATAAGTGTTTAGCAAATATCACCATCAACAACAAAACAGTTAGAATCTGGTAGGGAATATCAGTCTACAAAATGGGTCTATGAAGATCCAAGATTTATGCTCTTGGTAACTCCTTCATCTTTATTTCTTTTCTCATAAACAGTTTAGTGAACACAATTTGAAAACCACTGATCTAGTCTAAAACAGTCAGTTTGACCAAAGTACAGATGGGAAAGTGAGACTTTCTGGGGCTAGACTTGCAGTCCATTGCTATTTCCAGCAGAGCCTCCTAATCTCCACCACTGTATGCTTAAATGCAGTTTTGGGTTTTGTTTTTGTTTTTGTTTTTCCCCTAAGAAATGGTGAACCGCGTCATAATTTTTACCTATATGCTGCACCAGTTCCAACAACCAGCAGTATGAAACACCCCATATCTTATGTTAGGTAAAGCACCAGATCGTAAATATTTCAGGTTCTTTGGGCCATAGGGTTGCAATCACTCAAATCTTCCATTGTATCATGAAACCTGCCACAAATGATATGCAAATGAATGAGTGTGGCTGTGTTCCAGTAAAACTTTATGTACAATTACAGGTGGCAGGCCAGTTCTGGCCTGTAGGCCATAGTTTGCAGACCTCTTTCGTGGATTGTCTTATTTTTATTTAGCATTGCATAGTTCTAAAGCAACATAGATGGATGTCAAGGCTCAAGAATGTCTTTTAGGGTATGTTATCCTGCCTTTACCACATCCTACCTTCTTCCCAGAGGCACTTAAGTTATAAGCAACATTAGTGTGAGTAAAATAGGCAGATATTTTCCAGCATGGTCTGGGAGTAATGTTGGCTGCCATAAAGATGATGATAAAGGTGAGGGTTTCGTTTAAGTAGAGCTTATGATAAGAAGAAATCCAGTCATACAACTCAGAAGTCACACAGCAGAAGTACAAGTAAGGCTCTCAGAGACCACTAATCATTTTGATGTATAGAAGGTAAACTGAGGCCCAAGCTAGAAAGCAACTTGGCCAGCTTTATACAAGCTTTTAGCACAGCTGGCACCAGAGCCTGATTTTCCTAATTTTAGTTCAAGGTTCTTTCTGACACATCACCTGGCTAGTATTAAGCTATTACTACGAACCCATACTCAAATCAACAGAGGAGAGAAAAAAATTTCTGCAATTTAAAACACAAGGCTCTGCCTAGAAATTCCCGAATTTTCCCTGCCTCACGTCTTCCTTTCTTCCAACGAAAAACATTTTCAGAGCACCGCTATTGTGTTGCTCAGGCCCTACTGGGTGCCAAGGAGATAGTAGGTGTTCAATAAATATGTATCAATAATTCAATAAGAGATCAATGATACATTGTCTTTACCCTCATGGAGCTCACAATTTACTGGGAGAAAGAATGTCTAAATGCACCCCTGTAATGCACTGCAGATGCGAGGATGCGATGACATCTCCCCCCCTTCAGTCCTCCTAGAAAATTGCTTTTCAGTGAGAAATCTTCCCACCAAGGTTTTCATCCCCTCTGTAGCTGCCCCTTCCCTCTTCAGATAGAGCACCTCTGTCTTTTGTACTTGCAAATGAATTGTGATTAGTTTTCACCTCCAGCCCAGGGGATTAGCTGGGGGACCTTTGATCTTCAGGTATCGATTTGCATCTTAAAGGAAGTATGATCTCATCTGGGCCAGCTCAAAATTCCATCCCTGCCCCCCAACCCCTGTCTGTTTACCAGCCCCTGGCTGGCCAGGGCCTCCCAAGTGGGGCTGAAACAACAAGATCAGTCAGACTCTGCGAGAAGGCAGAGGAAAACAAATTTCCCAACTGATGGTAAAGGTAGGAAAAGGACGTTTGCTTTCTAAACACAAACTGGTCTGCTATTCCTCCTCCCTCAGATCAGAAAGACTGCCCAAGGTCCTGAGACTGCAGAAGGAATCCTCATGGATCTTGGCTGGAGGTTGTGCAGCAAAATGAGCTGAGCACGCGCTTAAGAGTCAGACAAACTCAGGTTCAAGTCGCAGTTCTGTCTTCCATCACTTCTGACCTGAATGACTCTGGACAAGTTTTGTAATTTTGCTGGCTTTTGATTTGTCTGATCTTTGAAGTAAAAATAAAAGTTTAAACATCTATAGTAATAGCCGTCTTGGACGGCTGCTGTGAAAAAATGCAATAATGTTTGTCAGGTAAACCTTGATCAAAAAATGCTACCTGTCATTGCCATCATCCATGAAAACATGAGCGCTTGAGGGCTTTATTTGTTTGTTTATTGCTGTATTTCCTGATGTCTAAAGCAGTGCCTGGCACATAAGAGGCACTCAATAAAAATGTATAATATAAAGGAGTGAATTATCATTTAGGCATAACTATTGTTGGTATTGTAATTGATCAATTATGCTGCACTGTCCATTTCTCCAGCCAGGCCCTAAGAATTGACAAAGACTCACCAATACAATTGAAGGAAACTTCTTGTAGGCAGAAAAGGGAGCAGCCGTCACCATTGATCTTATTCATGTCATCACATTCTTCTCCTTGGTCTCTGCGGAACAAATATGGGGAGAAAAATTTGCCAGGTCAGTTTGAGAACCACGGCTGGACACAGGTAATCCCTCTCTGGGCTATGAACCTTCTGTGAGACCTTAGACAAGTTCTTTTCTCTGTCTGACTCCCTATTTATTCATCTTCAAAATAAGATTCATAAAAGGTGTAGGTTTATAAGATACTATCACATTTGCCTTGCTTTGTGCTTCTTATGACAAAGTAAAATTCCTGTTTCAAACTTGTTCTCTGAGATCTCAAGTCAGTAAACAAGTCAGGGAGGAGTAAGAAATGAACAGATAAATGAACAGATCTTGTTTCCACAATGTCTAGGAAAACTTACTGCCATTTTCATGTATCTAATCTTAAAAGGGCAGATTTGAAGGAAAACTTAGAGGTCCTATAATATAAATGCTGCCTCTTCACTACTGCTTGCCTTGATAAACTCCCTACTTCCCCAGTAAACAAAAAGGTAAAGATTTTTTTCCATTCACATGCTCAAGGTGACTCATCTTGTCACTGGAAAATTTTGCTTTCTCCATTGGATGTGTCATTTCATGGTGTCAAGAACTCTTAGGCCTGTGGGACTGTGCTGTTAAGACATAAAATTGTCTCCACTTGTTTCTGTTGAAATTATTTCCATCACCTAAGGATGATTTTGCAAAGTTTGGGATGAGCAGAAGATGAGCAGTGTTCTTAGAATTGAGCTTAGGTGAGGAGAAGGAGGAGCAAAACCTGCAAGTCTGGATGCATTATTGCTTTCTGGAAAATTTCCATTCTTTAAAAAAAGAGAACAATTGGGTTTAGGACCCTATGCTTCAAACTAGATGTGTGGTCTTGGATCAGTCACCTGACCTCTTTATCTGATCTTTCTGTTTGTGATTATTTAAATCAATTAAAATGAAACATAATTAAAATCCCATCCCTCAGTTACAGTAGCCACATTGCAAGTGTTTGATAAGCCCATGTGGCTACTGGCCAGTATATTAGACTGCACAGAATACATTCTCATCATTGCAGAAAAATCCAGAGAACAGTGTTCCTATAGAGACTGATCCTCAGTTTTCTCATTTCCTTGACTGGAGATAATTAGACCTACTTCTTAGAGTTTGGTGCAAGAATAGAACATAATTTAAAGTGGCTGGCACAGTGTGTGACACATAGTAGACACTCAGGGAATCACACTTTGCATTGGGAGGTCTCTGCAGAGTATGTGACAGCTGCCCTTCCCTCCCCAGAGACCAGCTGGAAACCATCACAGCATGGAAGAGGCCATAGACTTTCACCCAGGCAATTAACACCGGTCAATGTTTGTTGCTTTTAGGAGGTGCCAGAGTAGCAGGATAGTGCCTCACAATCAATCCTTAAGATGGCTAGGACACTGCATTGATCTCCAAAGAGCCAACCAAGTTCTCTCTTGTCTGCAAACCCAGAACAAAAAAGAAGTCCATATTTTAAGCTGGGTCCAGCATTCTCTGCCAGTGAATCTTGCTAGCTAGAAACTGCTGGTAACCTTGTGCTTCTAAGCTATTTCATGGATTGTCTGGAAAGAGACGTAAGAAAAAACAAAAACAAAAACAAACAAACAAACAAAACCTTGGCTGGTTCCCTAGGTCACAAAGAATATTTCCAACCTGCCTCCCATTACCACCCAAATAGTATGACCTATTGGTTTAAGCAAAACATTGGGGTCATCACAACTATCTGCTAGGCATGACAAATCTATCATTAGATAAAGAGGTTCTGAGAAGCATTCTTTGACCTCTTGAGCTGGAGCGGGTGGTCGTCCTTCTCTGTGTCCATAGACATCTTGATCCATCTATCACAGCACTTGTCAAACTGACTACCTTTGCCTATTTCTTGAGAGTCCTTCACACTAGGCTACGATATGCCAAAGGAAGTGACAATATACAGCCACTCCTTGACTTGTAAGTTTGGCAGAGTTGTCACATCCCAGGGTAATGCAAGGGTGAATCCAGATGAGAACCTGGCCCTCATTTGCATATTGGTTTTACTTCTTACTGGTTATACAAGCTTGAGAAAACCTCTTTAATCTTTTTGCATATTACCACCTATTGTTGTCAGAGAACACCGTGTCTTATGCATAGGAGAGGTTCAAGAAATATTCATAAACATTATTATCATAATATTCACCCAGTACCTTCTTCTTTATGCTGTAGATGAAATGGGGAGAATCTGCTTCTGTGAATCATTTACAACTGAGCACTCATCTATTAAAGCCTTTGCTGAAGGCTGAGACTGTCCATATTTCTTTGTAAATTATCTTACAAATAGAACAAATTAACATGTATCATTCCATGAAAAATCCTATTAGCCAAGATGATACCCCTCCTTTTCACCAATGTTTTCTTTTTCTTCATTCCCCACCTTAGAAAAATATCCATAAACTGCATTTAGTTTTCTACAAAGGATGCCAACAAATAGTTGGTATCTGCAGGTAACCCAATGAGTATTTGATGTCTATGCATGGTACCAATTATATATAAAAATAGTAAAAAAAAACCTGTATAAATTGAAAGTGCTATTTAAAATTAATAGTAATAGTGATAATAATAGTTTTAGATCATCAAGAAGAATGATATTGTTTGCAGTGTTTTACCAATGCATCTATCTCTGTCTCCACAGTGGATAGACGGAGCTAGAGACCAGGCAACAAAACTGGTGACTTAAAAAAATTGTGCTAAATTAGAAAATCCAAAATCACAATTTTGGGTTGTCAGCCATGACCAAAAGTGTTTTCTGGACATTTTGGAAATGTAGCTCAATCTTGGACCCACAAATGATGGGGCACTTTCTCCATGAGAATCACTCTACTTAGTTGCTCAGTGTTCCATCAGACAACTGCTCTATCAAAAGCTGGAAGTTGATATCTTAATGTGGGAAAGAATAATTTTACTGCATTAGAAACTATATCTTCTTGTTCTGTTGCTGCATTGGCATGTGGATCTTAAGTACACATAACATATTTAATACAATACATTGTTGATTTCATTCTTGAACGAGAAGTTTTATATTCTATTCTTGAGGAGTCAAATTTTGGGCAATCAGCTAATTTACATAATAATACAGCACTTAAAATTCCTTACATTATCTCCTCAATATTAAAATTATTATAATTAATATATGAAATTATAGGTGCAGGACATTTAAGACATAAATATACAGATATACTGTTCCAGCAAGCCACTTGAAACCATCCAAGTAATAGTTTCCTGCCTTATCAATGTCGTTTTTGAAAATGTCATTCCTTATTTTAAAAACTTGAATTAGTTCTTTTCTATTAACAGTCAGCATACTTTGCAGAAGATGGGGGAATAACAGAATTTTGTATATACCTTTTTTGCACAGGAAGTTTATAAGTTGTAACTCACTGGTTTTCGTCTGCTCACATTTGCAACATTCCTATGTCTTTTTCTTTTTCTTTTTTTTTTTTTTGAGTTGGGGTCTCACACTGTCACCCAGGCTGGGGTGCAGTGGCCCAATTACAGTTCACTGCAGCCTTAACCTTGTGGGCTCAAGTGATCCTCCCACCTCAACCTCTGAGTAGCTGGGACTACAGACATGCACCACTATACCCAGCTAATTTTTTGGTTGTTTTTTTTAAAGAGACATGGTCTTATTATGTTGCCCAGGCTGGTCTAGAATTCCTGGGCTCAAGCATTTCTCCTGTCTCAGTCTCCCATCCCAAAGTGCTGAGATTATAGGTGTGAGCCACCATACCCAGCTTCCTATGTCTTTTAATGCTACTGTTGGCCAATAACTGATATCTATGTGGATGGGTGTTTATGTGTTAACTCTTTTCACTTGCATTACTTCATAGTTTTTACTATACTGCTAGCTGGACTCCTCATCCTAAAGCAGAAGTTTCCAATTTATATTTTATACCACAAAATAATCATAACAAATTAAAGTATTCTTATTCTCTAGCATTAGTGTTAATGAACAGAAGGAATCATCTAGTACTTCTCTTTCATAAGTATACTACACCTACGAGCTGATTCATGTTCTACACATGAGTGGTTTCATCCAACTGCAATGCAAATTCTCTTTTTGTACCACCCCTCCCCCTACAGAAATAGTTATTGCAATTCCACATTGCACAGATATTATGTGACACCCAACAGTGCTAGTTAATGAAGGAATTTTGCCAATAGCTTGTTTTGTCATCTCCATACATAATGATTATCACTAAATCTGTCAATAGTTTAAAAGTCTCTTAGCAATAGTGTGACTTGCAAATAAACACTTTAGTAATAACAAATGTGATTTTAGTAATGAGGGACTTAATTATGAATGATTATTGGTCAGTCCTCCACCACTAGAGACAAACTCTCAATTTTTGTGCCAGAAATTTTTGTGCTTATTCTGGAGGAAAAGGACTTAAAAGTTTATTTATTAAGTTTTAAACAATGTAAAAGTCTCCATGGCTTCTTGCCTCTATCTGGCAGTTGCATAACATCATGTCCTGGGAAAAGAGGATGAATAGACTGATAATCTGATACAATCCACTTTTAGACATGCATCTTTATATTTTCTAATCATAATTTTCTTTTTTCGTTGAAATCTTTACACTTAATGATTCATTTGCCTCAGTGTATTCACATTCACATTTGTATTCATATTCACATTTAACATTCACTGTTTACTATTTATGATTTAAACATTATAGTGAGTTGGAATACCTCGCTATTTTTTTGAGCCCTTGATCCATTTTGTAAATTGTAGATACAACACAATAGTATATAAATAACAAATAAATATGCAGTTTTCACATATGTAAAAGGTAATGAGCAAAGAATGTAAATGTGTTTTAGCCTAGATTAACTGTGTCCTGTTCACTGAATGTAGGCTATGACGGAAAAGACTAATAGAATTCTCATAGCACACATCAAACAATTAAGAACAAGAGCAAATGATAGGAGAATAATGGTAGCTCTGTCTACATCATATATTGCATTACATGCTTTAGAAATGTATGTGTACAAAAAAGAGCCATCGCTTTGCACTGGAGGCCAGAAAATTGTTGGAAGACCAATTGATAAATCCCAACTGCTGGGAGTCGCGGATAACTCACAACTCATACACTGAAGATTATTTTATAAACTCTTCTATTCAGCACCCTGAACATTTCTTGGTCTGATTATCATCCCTCTTCCTTCTCTTTCTTTAGTGAGATCTACTTACTTCTGGATAATGCCATCACCACAGTACCCACTTCCATGGATGTATATGGCTGCAGGGGATGGCTCACTCTCTTCATTTCCTGAAATTGTTATGACCCGATACTGGTACACACTGCCAAGATTTAGATCCCTGGAAAATATAAAGAATACAAATAGCTATACAAATACAACACTGGGGGCAGACCAGGAGATCCCCTTGAGTACATTCTATCAATCTTGCTTATTTTTGAAATCAAATGCACATTTATTTGTCTAATAATTTGTAATGTCTACTATGGCTAAGGCACTTTTGTGAGCATAATAAACTACACTAAAATACACAGCAGTAATTAGCATCAATTAACTGATAATCACATATATTTCTAGGAGTTTTTTTTTTTAAATCTTTAATTTTACCTTTACAACCACCCTGGTGGAAAAGTATCAGATGGTATGTGACTCATAACAAAGGTGTTTGGGAGAAAGCCACTCAGGAAAAAATAAGTATGATAAGCAAAAGCCTAGAAGTGGGAAAGTACTACTTGAGATAATCCAGGCAATATCTGATCATTTTAAGACCTGAGCAGAAATTCAATTGCATGGGAGCAAGCCTTTTCCTTGTGCTCTATGTACAGTGATTCTCCACCTCCCTGTCGCTTGTTTCTCCCTATGTCTTTCATTCTTGACAAAAATAATAATAGTTGCATCCACTAATAGAACACAGGGCCCTAGGCCAAACACTTGTTATGCATTGCTTATTTGAGAATCAAAACGGCCTTACATGGCTGCTAGTATTTTAATGTTGATTTTACAGATGATGAATCTGAGGCATAGAAAGGTTAAGCAACTTGCTTACAATCACATGCTATTAAGTAATATCCTATTCTGCCTATATAATCCCTATTTTAGTTTTGTTTTAATAACCTCATCCTTTGCAAAGTGGGGTCATGTCCTGGAATCACAATTCCAGGGGGCTAATTCTTGCCAGAGTTCCAACTTGCCTAGATTGCGTCTCTCCTCTGACCTCAATACCTCCTAGAACTTGTTCTAACTTCTTCACAAACCACCAAACGAACACAGATACTGCCAATTATCCTCCTAAGAGAATATATGTTTATGTCAATTCCCCATTGACCAAATCTCCACCCCATTTCCTTTTTGACCATTTTCAGATAGGGATGTTATTTCTTTCTTTCATCTCTCTCTGCACCAATTATTTATTTTTTGATAATAAAAAAGTATCATGGGAAAAAACATAAAATTATAATGAAGAAAATTCCTATTAGATTCCAGAGCTGGGGGGATTTCATAAACAAAAGGATGATGTCAAAAAGATCTCAAGTTCTCCTGCCCATCTGTTATTTCAGCTGCTGTTAGGGCTGGGGTTGTTTGGATAAGGTCAAAATGATAACAGGTGCAGGGGCAATAGACAGAATGTCTTCTGACTCTCATCGCAACAATGAGTTGGAGTTTTTTGGGGGTTTTTTTGAGTTGGAGTCTCACTCTGTCACCCAGACTGGAGTGCAGTGGCCACTCCCAGCTGCCGCATCCTCGACCTGCTGGGCTCAGGCGATCCTTCTGCCTCAGCCTTCCAAGTAGCTGGAACTACAGGCGCGCGCTACCACACCCGGCTAATTTTTTGATTTATTGTAGAGATGAGGTCTCACCAAGTTGCCCAGGCGGGTCTGGAACCCGCGGGCTCAGGCAATCCACCCACCTCGGCCTCCCAAAGTGCTAGGATTACAGGCTGAGCCACTGAGCCCGGCCGAGTTGGAGTTTATGAGCACTGAAGGACTCTGGTAAAAAAAAGATAACTTTCCTGAGAAGGCTGGAGCTTGTTATAGTGGCACCGGAGCTACTAATACTGGGGTATACCAGAAGTCCTTGGAAAGTTAGTGTTTTGTCAATGAAAGCTAAGTAGATAAATGCACAAAGACCTCGAGCTATTGTATGTATAAATGATGTTAGTCTTGCAGGCCTCCATAATGCTAATTTGTTGACAGAATGATGGGCTTTATACTTTCTTTTAGATTACTGACTATTTTGTCCACCTCTAAACTAATGACTGTGATACTTCTAAAACTGGAGTGGAATAGGGAAGAGAGTGATATTCCCAGGGGATATATGAAGACACAAGATAAATATGGTTTGCATTCTATTTTACATTCATTTTGCTCTGAAATATGGAGGCATGCTTTATATTTTTTAAAAGTGGTTATATTATGAATAAAATAAAAAATTTGCTTCAGGCTATATTCCAAGCTGCTGGAGGCATATGGTCACTGTCTAAGTAGATCGGGTGCTTCTGTGGAAAAGCATGAAAGTGTGAAAAGTACTTCTCTACGTTGTGGTTTTCACTTGTGATGGTGTGTCGCAAATGATTTGTGGCTGGTAATATTTAAGGTGGTTGACTAATAATATGTGTGAATGTTTTTCTTACTCCCCCTCCACCTTGCCCTCTCTCCTCCCCTCTTTCTTCTTGCCCTCAATAAACACCAACATAGAGGCAAACTAGCCAGGAAGTCATGGGCAAGTGTTTTAGCTCTCTGAGCCTATTTCAAACCAGTTACAAATTTGGCCTAATAGCATCTTCCTGCTGATTGAATGTGAAACCATATATAGAGTACATATGTGCCCAGTCTATGATTAAACAGTTAATAAGCATTAACCCATTACTAACAGTGGTTAATCACCAACATTCTCATCTACTGAAGTAATGCTATGGTCTCTTTAGTAGAAGAAATGGAATGGCGGCAAATCACTACATGTAACTTTGGTTAGGTAAGCCCATGAAGATGAGGCCAACATCTATCATGTGTACCATGGCTTGATGAAAAGTCTCTTCTCTATCACATCATTTGGCTGAAACACATTCAGTGCCTGAAAGCTTGCTCTTTTTCCAGATGACCCACTCCAACTTCTGAAAATTCTGGATCCCAGAAGGTTCTTTACCCTGGGGCAAAATCTGTTTCTCTGTAACGTCCACCCACCAATCTCCTTCTTATCCACCAGCATCATCTCTGATTGTTAGAGAACTTTTAATAACTCTCCTTTTTCCAACTGTGTGTGAGTGGCTCCTGTATCATCTCACAGCAGCCTGCCAGTAGCTCTCTGAGGCAGGGGTTGTTATCCCACGTTTTCAGATAGGAAAATAGAAGCTCAAGTCACTCCCTTGGTGGACTAGCAGGGACAGGTTCAACCGCTACTAAAATGATTATATTTTTCCACTGAAAAATTGCTGTGATAAAACTATATTTTCTCTTAGTCAAAATTAATGTTAAACAAGGGCTCTTTTCTCAAGAACCTTGGTAGAATAGGTTTCTTTCAGAAGTAGAACCTCTGAAGGCTTTGCCAGATGATAGAACTTATTTCATGGTTCATCTAAAAGTAGGACATTTTGGTCAAGTTGTTCCTTTAAGCTGCTCCTAAAACCATCTGAAAAGGCTTATGCTATCACTTGAACTTCCTGCCCTCTTTCACCGCCTACATCCAGACAAACCCTAAGCCCTCTTGATTCTCCTCACCCAAAAGCTTCCATGTCACCCTTTTTTCATCTCTGCTGCTGCCAGATGATGGGGAAGCAGCCTCTGACTTACTCTCCCGCCTCTAGCATCTCCCTTTTCTAGTCTTGTCAACATCAGCAGAGAACTCTTAGACCCAGAGTCACTCTCCAGTTCAAGATCTTTGCATTTAGTGCAGTGATGAGAGCTTGTTACCAACCTGAAACTTTCAATTTACATTTTGTTTGAAATAAAACTTTAACACATCATCTGAGATGTGGTTATTTTGGCCATTTCTGATTGTTTTTTAACTTTGACTATCATTTGCATTTAATCATCAGTTCTTAAAACCATCTCAGATTAATTTTATGTTTCTAGTTATAAATGTAAATGGAATGGGATTGTTTGTCTACTCTGAGAAGTTGTTTTAACTTTTACATACCCTTTTAAAAAAGAAAACTTTTTCTATATTTGGCCATCAATCTTTTACAAATGTCTAACATGATTTATCTGCCTTAGGTTTGCATTTTTGGCAAAGAGAAATGAAAATGCTAGCATTTCTAGTTTATATGATCTCCTCAGTATTCCTCCTCAGAAAGTGATATAAATGGTAAATGTATATCAATTTTGGAGCACAACATACACTAAAACTTAGTTACAGGTTATGAAGTTATTATCTTAAAAATATCAATATATACGTAAAGAGGCTAAGCACCCTATGACTTAAGCTTAAATGTTTAAATATGCCCTTAGCATGCATAATTTTAAAGTGTTGCTATATAATTAATATCATGATAGGTCAATTAAAACTTATCTGAAATCTGTAAGCAAGTCACTCCATTTTTTTGAGGTCTGTTTTTCTATCTTTTAATTAAGATATAAGATTCTTGCTCCATAACAATGTGAAGGTCAAATGAGAAATACAAAAGTACCTTAGGAGGAAAGAGGGAGAGAGCTTTTTGTACTATGGAACCATCATATTTTGCTTCTTCCAGGAAACCTTTTTTGAGCTCCTTGATTACTCATTATTGACCTCCTATGGTCTCTATATCATAACATTCATGTAAACTTGGTCTGTCTTTCCAAACAGTTTACATATCTAGCCTGTGTTATATTTCTTTAAAACTATATCTCCTGGAATAAAGATAGCAATTGAAGTTTCAATGTGTTGCCCATTTGGCATATGCCAGGAACTATGCCTCATAATTTGTATGTATAATCTCAATTAAAACAACAGTCCTTTGAAAAATTATTATCACTATCCTCCTTTTCAGATGAGGAAACTAACACTTAGGAAGATTAAGCTACCTGCTTATAGTCACACTGCTTTTTTCATGGGGTAGGGACTTGAACCAATTCTAACTCCATCTCAAAACTATGTTTTCCAGAAGTGGAAGCCCCCAGCTGTTATGTAATAGAAAGTGCAGCAGAATAGAAATCAAAAGATTTAGTTCTAAATTACAAAGAGTTTATATACAAAGACTAGTTTGAAAGATCTGGAAATCACAAGATACAAGTTCTCTCTGAAATACTACCCCTGACTCACTGACCATGGACAAGCCGTTTCTTGTCTCTGACCATTCATTTCTTCATCTATGAAACGGGAATCTGAGAAGGATGTGGGGATCAGTTCTGCAGTTCCTAGTTCTAATTTAAGGAGGAATGTAATGTTGTATATTTCTGTCTTGAGCTTTTTCTACAGGCTAGAAGCTGCTTCAGCAGTTAAAATTCTGCACTGAGAATGGGTGTAGTTTGGACCTAACCACTCAGATTGTCTGAGTTGGAAGACAGAAAGGTGGGACCACCTAAGATGCCTCTGGCTCAGGAAGATGCCTGTGGCTCAAGTATTTCAGTATAGTCTTGAGCTAAGAAGCAGAAAGTGATTCTTTGGTACTCTGTATACCAGCTTCCAACCAAGAATGGAATGAGAAGAAGACAATCCTTTTTGAGCCTGAGATGAGATGCCAAAGATAACATACACACTATTATTGTTGTGCTAGTTAGAAAATATTTCAATTGTATAGAAAAGTACAGAGAACACTATAACAAATTTTCGTAGACTTACTATTCAGCTTTCTCATATTATAACATTGTGCCATATTTTTGTCATATATTTCATCTTTGGTGGGAAATAAATAAAAAAATACTGAATGGATTTGAACTCACCTGAATGACCTTCCTGTAGCTCATTTCCCTTTCACGTGCATTTTTATACTTTTTGCACAGATGTATTATTTTGCATATTTTAAATTTCCTAGATGTTTTAATACTGAACTTGTCCTTATGTAGCTGGCTTTTTTTTTTTTTTTTCCTCAGCATTGTTTTGAGAGCACACATACTGTTACAAGTAGAGCTAGCTTATTTATCCTTAATGACGTAATTTTCTACTATATGACTATATCACACTTTACTTGAACTTTATTGTTATTCAATCTTTTTGCTTGTTATTTCTAACAATGCTGCTATGAACATTTGTTTTCATGCTCCTTTGGGCACAGAATAAGAGTCTTTTGAAAGAAAAAGCTACAGAAAAAAATAGCTACAGTGGTATTGTTAGGTTGAGGGTAATTACATCTTCAACTTTATTAGATATTATTCTCTAAAATGGTTGTACCAATTAACATGTCTACCCACAGACTTCCCATTGCTTCAAGTCCTTGCCAACACTCGACTTTGCCAAACATTTCATTTTTTTTGCCAATCTGATGGTTATTAAATGATACTAAATTATTGTTTTATTTTGCCTTTCCCTGATTACTAACAAGGCTAAATATCTTTTCACATGTTTGTGGACCAAGTAGGATTGGTCACACTGATTGCCTTTCGTCCTTTTGCCTATTTTAAATTGGATTATTTTTGTTTTTCTTTATTAATATGTAAGCATATTTACATATACTAGATAGTAATTCCTTATACAAATTACAGGAATTAAATATACCATTTCCAAGTCCATGACTCCTATTTTTTCACTATGTGCTCCTTTGTTGATTAGAACACTTTAATCATTTCCTTCATGATGTGTGTTTTTCATAAATAACTGTTTTGTTACTCCAAGATCATAAAAAGTTCTTTTTATTTCATTTAGATAATTTTAAGTTTTTTTTTTTACGTGTATGGTTTCAATAACCTATAACATAGTTTTGAAAAGGATGGAGTAAGAATTTTTCTCCCAAGATATGGATGAATTATTTGTTAGTTAGTATTAGGATAACAGTTAATACTTTCATGACTGAATTGTATTATTAACTTCACCATATATAATTTCAGTATTTACATAAATGTGCTTCTGGGTTACTTTTTTCATTGGCCTATTTTTAATCAATCATCTTATTAGTAGCAGTCTATTTTAATTTTCATAGCACTATAAAAGTCTTTGATTTATATTATGAGTTCATTCTCTTCGGTTTATTCTTTCAAACAAGCCCTTTGTTCTTCTCTGTGAATTTTAAATTTCATTCTTAAAAATGCCTGTTGGGATTTCTATTCCAATTTTTATTGACTTTGTATAGATATATTTGAGGAGAAAGGGTATCCTTAATATTGTTTCCTCCCATTTATACACACAGTCTAACTTTTTATTTACTTAGGGGTTCTTTTATGGTTTCAGTAAAGCTTTAAAGCTTTCTTCATAAAAATTGTGATGATTTTTAAAATTAGGAATATATTCCTAACTGTAGGCATTTTATAGGTGTCAGTGCTATATTAGCTAGTAGCTTTTATCTATCCATACACACATACATTATGTGTAGGCATATCTGCATTCTAACAGTTTGGGGATAACAAAAAAATTGAGTTTTGTAAATTTAGATTACATTTAGAAGACCTCATAGACTGTTTCTTTTTAAGTTGCAGTAATTTGTTGATTCTTATTAGTTTTCAGCATTGTCTCTTACACATGAGGAATAATAATGGTTTTGTTTTTTCCTTTTCATTCTTCAGATTTTTGTTTCTGTTTCTTGTCTAGCTGTGCTAGGTAGCAGATCAGTAGCATTATTGGCCATTCTTGGTTTGATACTTTTAATATTTTACCTATTCCCAGTTTACTTTTTTATTCCTGCATGATGAAGTAATCTAATTTCACTGAGCTTTTTAAAAGCACTGCATCTAGTAAAAATTCCTTTATAAAATTATTAATATACAAATATTGTGAATTACATTATAGACCACTTAATGTTAAAGTCGCCTCTTTAACATTGAATATGGGTTTTAATATCTTGATGAATTCCGTTTGCTAATATCTTATATAAGATTTTTTGTTTCTTAGTCATAAACTCTATTACCTGAAAAGTTTTATATTTTTTATTTATTTGTGCTTTTGTTTATTTGCTGCATTGTGGGCAGATGTCATGTTCTATGTGATACTGAGCCTTTGATATTTGTCGAGACCTTAGACCTGGTAAAAATTTAAAAAAAAATCTACATCTCCAACTTAGGAGAAAATTCAGTATCTATATACTTTTGTGAGACTATACTAACCCTAACCCTAACTCTAACCCTAATCCTAATCCTAACCCCAGTAAGAATGGCCATCACTAATAAAACACACAACAACAGATGCTAGCAAGTATGTAGAGAAAAAGAAACACTTCTACACTGCTGATGGGAATGCAAACTAGTGCAGTCTCTTTGGAAGACAGTGTGGTGGTATATGAAAGAACTAGAAATTGACCTTCCAGCAATTCCCCTATGGGGAATATACCCGGAGGAACACAAATCATTCTACAAAAAAGATATCTGCACATGTATGTTTGTTGCAGCTCTATTCACAATGGCAAAACATGGAACCAACCATGTTACCCATCGAAGCTGGACTAGATAAAAAAAAAAAATGTGGTGCATATACACAATGGAATATTATGCAGCCATAAAGAAAGACAAACATATGGAGTTTGCAGCAACTTGGATGGATTTAGAGTTGATCGTACTCAGTGATCTATCACAGAAACAAAGACCAGAGTACCATATGTTCTCACTCATAAGTGGACCTTGAACAAAATTATAATGCTATAAGAAAGCAATTGGCAGTAGTGGAAAGCTGTCAGGGGAAGGGGGGTGGGATTGGCAGTTGAGGGAAACTGCTAGGGGAAGGAGGGGCGTACTTCATCAACAAAGGTACCTGCATAATCAACGTTTGTGTACCTAACCCTGAATTGCACCCCACATCTTTATAATAAAAAAGGAGGAAAAAAGTAAAACACTGCATCTAGTAAAAAATTACTTTATAAAAATTATTTATATACAAATATTGTGAATTACATTATAGACTACTTAATGTTAAAGTCACCTCTATAACATTGTATATGGGTTTTAATACCTTGATGAATTCTGTTTCCTAATATCTTATATAAGATTTTTTACTTCTTAGTCATAAATTTTATTGCCTGAAAAGTTTTATCTTTTTTTATTTATCTATTTGTGCTTTTTTAAAATTTGCTGCACTGTGGGCAGATGTCATGTTCTATGTGACACCAAGCCTTTGATATTTGTCAAGACTTGTTTTGTGGCCTAGGACATAGTAAAACTTAAAAAAAAATATTCTACATCTCTAACTTAGGAGAAAATTCAGTATCAGGGTTCTACATATTTTCATGAGACCATACTTTTTGGTGTTGTTCAAAATCACCTAGATCATTGCTATATTTTAGTTTGCTTGATCTATTAATTATGGGGAAAGGTTTGTTAAAATGTCACAGTATCATTATGCATTTATTAATATTTTTAGGTAAAAGTCATTGCTTTTATATATTTTCAGGGCATGTTTTTCAATATATTCAAATTTAAAATCAAAATATCTTTCCTTTTTATCATTATGTGGTGATTTTTTTTATCATAGTAATATTTTTTGCATAATGTTTCCTTTGTCTGAAAAAGATATTGTTTGGTTAGCATTTACCTGGTAAATATTTTCCATACATTTGCCTTTAAGCTTTCAGCAAACCTTTCCTTAGTTAAATCAAACTAGCAAATTTCAATCTTCATATAGTTGACTTTCATTTTATTAGAGTAATGACTATTATGTTGGATCTATCTCTTCCATCTTGTTTTGTTTTTCATGTAGAATTCTGTTTTTATTGCTCATTTATTATTTTCCTCCTTTCTTGCTTTCATTTGGACTTATTGGATTTCTTTATTTCTACTTTTTTCCCTGGTTTGTCTAATTTTTGGAAATTTTACTATCTAATTTTCTTTCTTTTTTTTCCTGTTTATCCTAAAACATCAATCAATATGCATACTTCTTACCAAAGTCACAATTTAATTAAAAACTCTGATGATGTTTGCTGACTCTTGTTCTTGCTGCCATGTTTACTTTTATGTGTTTTTAATTTTGAGATGTGAACTCATGTTCAATGGGTTTTAATTTGTGGGAATCATGTGCCCCCAAGTCAGGTCGATGTCCTCCCTCAGAGTGATTTTATGTTAATTTCTAGATACACTTGCAACATCACTAACTAGGAACCTTTTTTTCCAATTAGTTTTTCAGTTTAGGCATTTTCAGACCATACTGGGCAGCATAAATTCAAACTTCTAAACTTGTTAGGTATAAAACAATTGATCTAAATCTCCATTCAGATCCTAGGCTAATAAAGTAAGTCTTAATTGTCATGCTATTAAGGTGGGCAGCTAGGCATATTCATATACATATATTTTTTCCCTAGGATGTTCTTTTACTAAGGGTTCTAACCTTATTTTAAAGGCCTTAGTTCTAATTCTCAACTTTGCTGAGTTTAAAGGCCATATCTCTGTTTCTGGAAAAAGCAAGAATATTCAAGCCCCTCAATTGCCAAAGCTTATGGTTCTCCCTTATCCAAACTACATCAACAAACAATAAGATTCAACTCTTACCTATTTAGTTTTCAGTTGTATTTTATTTCCTGCATTTCTTGCCCCTAGAACTATCCTTTTCTGTTTTTTTCTGCTCTCAATTATGCATTTTAAAGGATGCTAGTTATAGTAATAGCTGTTATATTTTATCTACCATGTCCAGATGAATGCTTGTATTAGAAATATTTTAATTAGTTCATCAAATTTTCACATACTATTTCTAATATAAGCCTGAAAAGCAGAAATTATTTCAGTTTTTAAGTTGAGACTCACTGTAGTTCAGTGATCTGCCCAATGTCACAAAAATAATAATTATAAAGCAAGATTGAAGCCATGTGGTTTGACACTAGGACCCTTGACTTTTCCATGACATTGAGTTGACTCCTTGAATGACCACATTCTAGTGAGCCATGCATTCATGTCCAATCAAAAACAGACTGCTAAAACTATCTGAAGTTAAAGCAAGCTCCCTTTCATGGTTTTAAATATTTTAGGGTGCTGCAACTAAAACTAAAGCTTTTTTGTTTTTGTTTTTTTTAACTGTATAAATGTAGAGAAAAATAGTTTCAGCTCAACATATATTTAGAGAGGAAACTGACTTTTTTAAAACTGGGAAGTGACAATATATTATCACAATCACTTTATTTATTTATTTATTTTTGAGTTGGAGTCTTACTCGTCACCCAGGCTGGAGTGCAGTGACACGCATGCTCAAGCCACCCCAATGTCGACCTGCTGGGCTCAGGTGATCCTTCTGCCTCAATCTTCCAAGTAGGCGGAACTACAGGCATGTGCTACCATTCCTGGCTAATTTTTTTTATTTATTGTAGAGATGAGGTCTCACCAAGTTGCTCAGAATGTCCTCGAACTTGTGGACTCAGGCAATCACCTCATCTCAGCCTCCCAAAGTGCTGGGATTACAGACTTGAGCCACCATGTCTGGCCATTTTTTTTTTTTTTTTACAATAAAGATTTATCCATGCTTATTATAGCACATTAGAGTGCTATATGAAAGAATTAAAGTAAAATCATCTCAAATTCCATCAACCTGAGACAGCTATAGGAACATTCTGGTCAGTGTTCTTTTTTATATCTTTTTATGTATAAACACACACACATAATTTTGTATAAAGAACACACATTTGTAAAACCACTTTATCTGTAAAATAATATAGAAGTAAATCCAGCTAATAAGCTTAATGCTAGCTAATTGTATTTATGACTTTGACCATTTAAAAAAGTTTTGAATAAATATATTTACATTATTTCATTTATTCATCTACTCATTCATGTACATAACATTCACTGGGTCATTCCAGCTGCTTTAGGTTTCTGGGATGCAAAGATGAATAAAATATGGTCCTGCCTTTAGAATGCTCATTGGCTGGTGGGGAAGAGAAGATATTAAAATAGATGACTTTAACATAGCCTAAAAATGTTGGGAGCTTCAGGACCACACGGGGTTGGTGCTTATCCTGGCTGGTTGGGAGTCTGAAATTTCCCAAAGAAGATATACTTGCTTGACCAAGGAAAGGCAAGGAGAATTCAAGTCAGGAGAAGGACGACAGGATTAACTTTTCAGGCAAATGACATAATCATATTTCTTTTGTGGAAGACCATTTTGGTAGAAGTACAGATGACTCGTTTTTGAGAAAGAAAAGGCAGTACCTAAGGGCAGAGAGACCAAATATTCCTATGGGATAGAAGATGCAGGAATTAACTGAGTACCTACAAAGTTTTGGCACTATGCCGGATGTTTGCATATTCTATTTTGCTTTTTTAAAAGAACAAAACTAAATTAAAACTTACACCAAAGTGTCCTTCCTCACTGAATGATGGAACTGTGATTAGTCATTTCAAAATAATTTGTTTCTTAGCATTCACACCTTAAGAATACACATACTCATTTTTTCCCCATATATGATAACCATACACTCCTTAATTCCAGTTTCTTCTGGGAATTACTTTGAATTCTTAAGGGAACTTCTTATTTCTGTTTTTGACTTAGAGGTACTTTGGTCTTATTTTTTTCAGTGGTGGGGGGTGGTTGTTAAAGATTTGAGACAGAAAGCATTGTATGCCCTTGGGAAGGGGTTACTCTGAAAGACAGTCTGACATAGTGACCCTGGGCCACTAGGGTCAGGAAAAATGTCTATTGTTCTTCCATTGTGACCAATCAATTGTCTTCTCTAGACCTCACCTTCCTTGCTCTGTTTCTCTCTCTCTCTCTCTCTCTCTGCATACACACACACACACACACACACACACACACACACACACACACACACATAACCCATATAAATATATGGAGTTATGGAGTTCAGGCCAATTGGAGGACCCAAACATGAAGAAGATACTATCATTGGTCTCAAACAGTTAAACAGTTCAAAGAACAAAAGGGAAGATGAGCAAAGTACAGGACTGTAATACAAGGTAGATTTCGAGGAGTGCTAATACTGAAGAAGACCAAATAGTGATTGAAAGGCTGAGAAAGGCTTATGGAGATTTCTTTTCGACAGCTAGATTAGATTGGTTTTTTTCTACAGGTGTCCTTAGCATCTCATATTTTATCATAAAACTGAGCACACTTTATTGCAATCAAATGTTGGGCACCTGTCTACCACAGTTGTTACATGCTTTAAAGACAGAGAATACTAGCCCTTCATCACTATATCCCCGTGTACAGCACAGTGTCTGGCAAAGAATAGGTTTTCAGCAATATCTGTTGAATGAATTAATAGTTTGTGACAGTACACATGGTGAACATATCAAAAAGCATGATAATGAGTATGATGCTCTGAGCACTAGGAACAGCATGAAACAGGACAGAGGTAAGCATACCTTTTTAGGTAAAGAAGAGTTTATTTAGACTGAACTTCAGGGTAAGCCAAAGGAAGTCGTAAGGTTTACTAAAATGGTCAGGTACAATGTGCAGTAGATGGCAGGAGGCTCTGAGGAAAGAGGTTGGGGGCTTGAGTCATTGAGTGACAGAGAATCAGTTATAAAGCCAAGGAACTGGATGCAATGATTTCTCAAGAGGTTTCCCTACTTCCAGCTGTAGAAGTCACAACTTGGAAGTGCCAACAGTAGTCAAGATACTGAATTGGCATCCAGTCTTTGTACAGACTGGGCGCCCAGCCCCCACCCCCACCCATATTCTCTCTTTCTGGGCCCAGGCCTCAGCAGACTGCAGCCTTTCCACTTCAGGTGCTCCTTATTGAAGCAAAGCTGTGATGTTGAAGTCTTGTTGCCAAGAAAGAATCTTTGTTTCGGAAAATAGCTTTTGTCTTGCAATATCCATCTTCTTATTCCTTCTGGTGACCATTGTGAGCTCCAATATCTGGTCTGGGTAAGTTGGTTGGATCCCTTCCCAATGAGAATAGGGTTCATCCCTCTCACACAGGTAATACAAAACTCATTATTTTCATACTGACAACGTTATCCTCACTCTGCATAAGGCTCAGAGAGGAGCAATTGTGTACATGCAACTGATTAATTCCAGCAGCCTTTGATATAATTGTCCAAAGATTTACCCTGGTACTAATTTAAAACACAGTAGCCAATTTAATAAAACTAACAGTTTGCAGCCAAGGCCTTTGTTATTTTGTTTTAATCATCTTTTACCACCAATTGAAATGATTTTCTAGTTTCTTGGTGCACTGAAACAAATACAAGGGAAAGAATGAAGGAACAATGTGGAAATTATAAAAGAACCAGAGCTTCAAATCCTGGGATAAGGTAACAGCCGACCTGAAATTTAACTGGTTATTTGTGTCAGGCCGAGATTTGAAGGGAAGACATTTACCAGTTTGGGGAAATGCCACACCTGGATAGCATTACGGAAGGGAGAGAGGAAAAGATCCACAAAGGACTCTTGTTTTTCCTGAATGCAACCAAAGGCAACATGTGACAGCTTCCCCAAACATTCTGCTGATGATGGACAGGTCACTTGATTATAGAGCAGGGGCTTGTGACAAGCTGACCAGTCGCCAAGGGCTTTGGGAGCCAAAACACCAGATACAGTTGGAGGTAAACAAGGGATGCTGCATAGTGTGAAAATCGAGGCCAAGTCGGGGCCAGCGAGTCCGGCGGAGGGACCCAGTGACAGCTGGTGATTGAGCGGCACTAACTGAACACAGTTGTTGCAGACCAGGGGCCAGTGGGGAAAGTCATCTCCTTTCTCCTCCCTGTGGCCTCTCTGGGTGGCCAGCAATTTTATTACTGGCAGAGGGCAAGCCCAACAGCATTTTCGAATTTGGCACTACATCTAAAGCCATTTGGGGGCTGGGCTTTTCTTTCTTCTCGCCCATCACCCTTCCCATGAGTGCCTTCAGTTCCGTGAAAGCCGGCATGCAGTTAGCAAACTACATTTCCCCTCAATTTTTAAACCCATGTGCACTTGGGGAAAATGTAATCCTTATGTTTCTGATTCATTTACACTTAACTCATCAAAATGCTATTTTGTAAGAGCTATTTGATGTCTACGAAGTCTTCTGAACCCCTTTGCAAGCCCTGCTTCTTAGAAGCAGGAAGTCACATTTCTGATGAGTGAGAGAACTTGAGCCTGAAAGGTTGAGTTTGTTTTGAAATGAGGGCTTTTGGAGGGTCACATGGGCTCAGAGCTTAGCCAAATGCATTCTCTCATTTCCTATAGTACCCCCCTCACCCGCGGCAGCTGCCATGACATTACTATGTCAGTGCTCTATGATTGCATTGAGGAAGACTTATCCATGATCAGAAAGAGCCGAGCTCAAATTTGAGTCCCAGGGTCTGGCCAAACTCCAGCACTCTGTTATGTGGGGGAAGGAACACCTTGATTGGTTCACTGCACTGCCATCAAATGGCTGTGTGACTCCGAGGAAGTGGCTTTATCTTTTTGGGTGCAATTTTCTCTTTTGTCAAGTGTCAGTGTTGCCCTTGATACTCTTCAATGCTTCTTTCAGGTCTGAGAGTTGTTTTTTTTTTTTTTAAGTTCAATTCCTACATAGTAGGAGGTTTGAGAATCTTAGAATTCTCTCTGCTTAAAATTTTTGGAGACTGAGAGTACACATGTGAAACTTAGGTCAAAAAGAAAATACAAAAATGTAGAAATCAAACCTAGATGACTTTGAGCACCACTTGCTCCAAGTTTCTCACTGTGGAAAGGATACTAAAAGTTAGAGAAGGGGAATAAATTGCCTCAAGTCATATGGCAAATTAATGGCAGGGTCCCGCAATACTGGCATTTTTGAGTAACATCACTGGACAGAAGTTTCTAAACTTTTCGTTCATAGGACACTGAAGAGGGAGGAAAAAAACTTACTTCCCACTCTGACAACAGGAATGGGAAAGCCTACATGAGAAGGGAAGGGGAGCTGGCATTGCTTTGCATGAGGCACAGTGCAGTGGTGTCTGGCTTGTATTAAAGCCCATAAGTAAATGATTAATCCTGGGTAGAAAACAAAACCGTGCCTTGTAACGTTATAGGTATTAGTGCTATGGAAGATTAACCCCCGACCCCCCATGGGACCTCTTCAGAACATTGGACTACACTTTGAGAATCAGTGGATGATGAAAACAGGTGGTCTCACGAGTCTTGTCTGCCTTCTCCCAACACACACACACACATACACACACACACACACACACACACGCATACACACACATGCTGGTACTCATGCATGCATGTACAGACACCCACACATGCACACAGACATGCACATGCCACACCTCAATCACTCCATCTCTTCACAGGAAATAAATGTTACAGCTCAAGATGAATTGTAGCTATATGCCTGCTATCAATGAACAGACCAGCCACTAGAAGGTACTTTTGAAGTCTGTCTGCTTTTCTCATCTCAACCCATAATACTCTACATTTGCATTTATTCTCTGTTTCAGTGAAGCCAGTAACATAGGCATCTTCCGTGACCTACCCACCTGCCTCCTCCTTTTGATTAGGACTTCTATCCCATTAATATCACTCAGCCCCATCCAGTGCTCTCCATTCCCGCCTTGACTACCCTGGACCAGGGCTGTCATCTACTTCAGTTTTGGCAACACTGCTTTACCTCCTTTACCATTTATGCTCTATGCCTCCATCCTTACCTCTACTCAGAAACCCACACACAAAGAAATATCCTAAAGCCAAATATAATCAGGACCTTCTCTTACTAAAGACACTCAATAGCTCCCTACCACCCTCAAGATGAAGTCCAGACCCTATAGCATGGCACTCTAGGACCATTATGATCTACCCCCTCTCAGCTTCTCTGGCTTCTTTGCCCAAACTTTCTTTCTCAGATTTTATACATCAGCCACCGTGAATAAGCAGTCTTATCTATTTCCCCCAGCTCAATCCTTTGTATTAGCTTAGTGCAATCTCTTCCAGGAAGTTCTCACTGACCCTTTAAGCTGAGCGCCTACCCCATGTGCTTCCCTTAACACGATACATCATACCTTTTCCACTTACATATGTGTCCGCTTTTCACACTAACTAGACTAAACTCCTGGAAGGTTGATACTGTCCTTTACTTCCTCATTTATCTTCACTGCTTGGTACAGGGCCTGTTTCAAAGACAGCGCTAAGTAAATGCCTGTTAAATGAATGAAAGATTGAATTACACCATCTTGTCCAATCCTTTTGCTTTAAGGATAAGAGAGCTGAGATCCCAAGAGGAGAAGGGACCTCGCTGTAAGATTCTCATTTGTCCTTTTAATCTTCTAATAACTAACCTACCTTAGAAATGAAAAAAAGGACCTCTACTATACCATATATCATCCAGATTATCATGAATTTCTGACCACTTATTGATGTGCCACAAGGTTTATACGTGCAAACATTTACCTGTGTTTATTGACCATCTACATGATGTCTGGCCTTACATGAGAAGCTGAAGATAGAGGATAATGTGGCAAATACTACCTAGCCCTCACCTCCATTAACTCACTGTCAAGTCAAAAATGCCACCCAGGAAAAGTGTACCCAAATACTTTGAAATTGTCCCAGAGGAAGAGCTTTGTAAGCTCTAAGAGAGAGTACAGGTCTAGGAGTAGTCCTGAGAGTTCACTGTGCCTGGACAACTTTCTTTAGATCTAGATGGTCAGTTCCAAAGCTTGAAGTCCAGGCTTACTGACACTATTACATGCAACCTGCTGCCTCTATCTTTATGGAATTAGTTGCACTCAGTGCAGGTGAGAACTCAAGGATAATCTGAACAGGATGTCAGAGCTATCACCTTCAGCGTCATCTACCTACTTCTTCATTTTATAGGAGGGATTCTTGGGCTCACAGATGGGGACCCATGTGACTGAGGCACAGCAAAATTTCAGATACCAGTACTAGAATCCAGGTCTTCTGATCCAGGGCCAGCACATGGTGGGTTTTCACTCACTCTCTTTTTTCTTCCTTCAGCTCAACTACAAAGATTAAAATATAATTTATCTTTTCTTTCTTCTAACCCAACATTGAACCATAGCAACTCCTGGTAGAGTTTATGGGAAACTGCTTCATGTGTATGCCTTTCACACATATTCTCTGGTGTGGCTCTGGCCAAGAACAAGCCTAATGAAAACCAAACAATAGAAAGAATCATGAACATTTAAGTCTTTATAGTTTAACAGATTGCATCATGTTTTTGCAAGTCTATTATCTCATTAGTTTTTCCCACCACTCCTTGTGAGACTATATGGACAGGAATCATCACCCACTTTGTCCATGGGGAAGGAGCTTAGGGTCAGACAATTGAAGGAACCTAGTCAGGGTTACACAGCAAGGCTGTTGTGTGCTGATCTGGGAGCCAGATATCTTGATTTTAAATCTAGCATCTCTACAGCAATGTCTGAGGCTCCTGTTTTAACAGACACAACATAAACCCAGCAAGACCTGCCCTCATGATTCTCAGTGTCTCTAAGCACAGACTGAATGGATTTTGTCCACTCCTCTTGCCAATGCCCAGTGTGAGATAAATTCCTTCATTCTTCTCACATCCGTCATCGTTCTGACAGCTGTTATTTTCTTTATCTTTTCTCTTCATTTATTTTTTTATTTCTATTTTTTATCAGAAATTGGAGCAGCACACGAAGTCTGGTTCATCCTAGCTATCCTCAGGGTGACCAGAAAATAACATTAATGTTGGTAATACCAAGACACCCATTGCAATCTGATTTCATTAACCCATCCTTTTCCAGAGGAGCTTCCTCAAGAACACCAGTTATATGACATGTGACACGAAAGCAGGGTACCTTTTTTCAAAAATGCCAGAGCATTTCAATAACCTCTGGGAGAGCCACAATGAACGTTAGCATGTTCTGTGAAGTTCTGCAGAACAAGACCTCTTGAACAGTGTTTAAACTAGCATTCCCTGCAAACCTGTAGGCCTCTTTACCCCTTTCAGAACTGCTATTAATATGCCATGAAACTATGAATTCATAGAAACCTATAGAAATATTTAGATATACCACAGTTACTCCCTCCCCCCCCTCCCCGCTAACAGATATAGACACTCTAGCAACATGGTGCCACTGGACTATTGACACCTATCATCCCTTTTTCCAAGGCAATAATATTCATTTTTTTCTTCTATCATCTATAATTTGTCTTAAAAAATCTTCAGTGTCTAGATTCTGATCATCCCTGAGGAGTGTTTAAAATAGCATTCCCTGCATATCAGTAGGTTTCTTTCTACTCAAGTTTATTCATGCATGTTTATTAGAGGCACAAGGTTGCAGTAGTTAAGAATCCCAAATCTAGCTCTTCCAGATAGATATTTCTTAAAGTCTTTAAACATTGATTTTCTCAGCTGTAAAGTTGAGCTAATAATAAAAATCAGATTTTTTTGAGAAGAGTAAATGAAAAAATATTAAGGCACCTAGCACAACACCAGATACATAGCCAATAATTAATGGATATAACTATTGCACTTGTATTACACTTGTGTAATAACACAAAGGGTTCCTAACTTAGAGTCACCAAACTCATGATTTTACCAGTTGAGTGTGTGTGGGCCAGTTATGTAGCTTCTCTGAGCATCTTTTATAGCATGTGAAAAACATTTATCTTTGGGGGTCATTAGAATATCCAGCTGAGATCATATATTAATGGGCACTGTGTCAGGCCCATTGTAAATACTTAATACATATCTCTTATCATTATACAGTGACATGCCTAATACTTTTTGGATAACTCAACCAAATACACATTTGAAAAGCCTTCTCAAAGCCTTTTAAAATCATGCTAAACCAGGAAGGGCTAAGTACACATAATTTTTATACAGAGTATTGCTTTATTGTCTGTCTGTCTATCTTTCTATCTATCTAATTATTTACTTGCTTATTTAACTTCAAGAAATTAGTCTCAGTCTTAGAAGAATTTGAATGGCCTCAGGATTGGGAAGAAATTTTCTTTTCAATGATTTCCAAAGGAAAGGTGGGATAGAAAATATGTTGGATAAAAGAGCAATTTTATGGTTTTGGAGCAGGATTCTGTTACTTTGCAGAGAAGTAGTTTAGCATGTTGTGAGTAGAAATGGGCTGTGTGATATTAACTCTGGCTCAGCTATGAGCAGTTTCAGTACTATGTACTTAGTCTCCTTATCACCTCCTCCCATAAGACTCTTGGGCATCCCAAACACAGTATGTCTAAGGCTGAACTCTTGGTCTACTATACCCCTTAAAAAATACTACTAAATGAAAATCCATTCCTCTAGTTAAGGAGATAATATTTCCCTCATTCCGAACACTCTAACAAGAAATTAGAAAGCCATTGAACAGCTACTTCTTATCAAACCCTTGCATTCAATACATCGTCACATACGATTGGTTCAACCTTAAAAACACACATCTACTTCATTTACTTTTCTGTGGAAATAACTTTCATCTCTAGTTTAGACTATAGCAATAATCCCTAACTGGACTCTCTTGCCCTTTCTCAATCCTTTCTTTATGAAGCACCCAGAGCAGTTTTATAAAATCACAGATTTGATTAGTTTAGTCCCTTTATTTCACACAAATAAATCCAAATTCCTTAACACAATCCACAAGCCCTTTATAATCTGATCCTTTCTCATCTTTTCAATCGCTATAGAGTCTCCCTTAATTTAATAGAGAATTATCCTCTATGATAACTTCTTGTCATAATACTCCTCAGTTTGTAATTATATTTTTATGTGTGCTATTATTTAGCATAGCTCTCCAACCAGGTTATAAGATTCAGAATTACACTGCCAGCATAGAGATACAAAAGGCATTTTCTCTTAAATGTATGAGTGAATGAATGAACGAACAAAAGAATAAATATATCAATGGAACCTTGGGTCTAGCATTTAACTTCTGTGGATCTCGGTTTCTTCATCTGTAGAAGAGAAGCTGTAATGGTTCAGTCACTTTAAAGTTTTGTAATGCATCAGACTAATCCATAGAAATTTAGTAAGTGATCTCAGTGGTATTAACAGCAAGCAGGCACCCTTCACACTTTAAAATTGCGAAGGTGAGTCAAAGTACAGTCAGCAGTTCTATAGCTGTTGCTGATCCTGAAGATCTGTTGATTTTGCTAAGGACTTTTGTGCATCCTAATATTCCTAGAACCCATATTTCATTCTGAGAGGTACTTAGCCTAAGACTGATATGAGGGAGTCATAGGTGAATGAGGCCTGGCTTCTAGAAATAGAGTAAGGTTGTGCTGACTATGTGCCCCTGGGCCTGAACTAAGAACAGTGGTATTCATTCTGGGCTTGGTAAAACAACTCTCACTACTGATGCTGCTCATCTCTTCTGGAGGGCAGGACATTAGAATGCACAGCAGGCAAACCATGCTGGCAGGCATGGGAGAAGGCCTTGCTCAGGAAGGGATCCAACCTAGGTCATGCATTCAGCAACAGGTTTACTGGAAACCACACTGTTCTGGCCATGTCCACACTCCCTCAAGCCTCCTCATCTACTTACATGTTACAAAAAAAAAAAAAAATCCGGGCACAGTGGCTCACATCTATGATCCCAGCACTTTGGGAGTCCAAGACTGCTTGAGTCCAGAAGTTTGAGACCAGCCTGAGTGACATAGCGAGACCTTGTCTTTGCAAAAACTAAAAAAAATAAATTGCACATGGGTGGCACATGCTTGTAGAACCAGCTACTTGGGAGGCTGAAGTAGAAGGATCACCGGAGTTCAGGAGATGAGCTATAATTGTGTCACAGCACGCCAGCCTGGGCAGCAGAATGAGACTCTGACTCAAAAAAATCCAGCAACGAACAAACAAAATGAACTCTCTCTCTCTCTTTGTGCTTATTCTATTGCCTTTTTGAAACAAAACAATCTGATTTTAACATCTACTTTCTCTACCCATCAAGATATTACCTTGTCCTTTGTCAGTCATCATTGCAATGACTGTGTTCTATGGCTGACCAGGCATACCCTTTGGGGTCAGGCAAAGAGGGAAAGCTTGGCTTTTGCATCTATTAACTGTGGGACCTTAAGTGAATGACTTTACCTCTTAGGGTCTCAGCTTCCTCGACTACAAATCAAGGATAGCAATACCTACACTTCACTGGTAAGCTTTTAAAAACATACTAAGCATATACAAGGTTTTCACTACATGGTAGTTATTATTAGCAGTGATGTTAGTACTACCAGTCATAGATACTGCAACTATTTCCATATGTGAGAGTGGTTGACACAGTAACTAAATTTAGACTCTACCAAGGGCAGAAGCCAGGCTGGTTTTGTTACCTGTTGTATCTTCAGAATGTGGGGATAGTTCCCAGCATGGGGAGCATACTAGATTAACAGTTGAGAAATATATCAACGCATAAATGAAGAGTCAGGGTAACTTCTTTATAAATGCTAGTTCCCTGTGACCCCCTGTTTCATCCTGGATTGTAATAACATTAATGAACATGCAGGATGACTGACATTAAAATACCAATTTAACAGATGGGAAAAGTGAGATGTGAGGAGATTAAAGATCAGGGCTATCATAAGGATATGCACAGACAAGTCACAGAATAGAAAATATCTAGCAAATATTTGAGAAGATGCTCCCTTCAGAATATACAACAAAAATGTCAATGAGAAGTTATGTTTTACCTATAAAATGAACAAAGACAAAACACTTTCATTGTGTCAAGTAGTAAGTAGTGATGATATAAAATAGCAGGTCTTGTTACACACTGCTGGTAGGGTAGAAGCTAGTTCACCCTCTCAGAATGTCATAGTTGTGTTCATTAAAATGAAAAAAGGCTCATGGCTTGTGATCCAGCAATTCCATTTGTCAGTATCAGCCCTAGAGAAATGCTTGCATGCATGTACCTACAAGGTGGTTTGTACAAGAATGCCCAGTGCAACATTTGTTCATAATACAAAAATGTGTGAAATAACTTAAATGCCCATCATTAGAAGTATGGCTTAAATAACCTGCAGCACATTCATACAGGGGAATTCTGTACAGCAGTTAGAAAGAATGAAGTGTGTCTAAGAACTGAAGTGGATAGATAACCCAAGTTAATACAATTCCCATCTCAAAGCTCTACGTTAGATCTGTGGTTGAGCATGCAATTCTGTCATGAAGCACAGTATGTTTCATTCCTTCCTTCACTTGTTCATTTATCAATCTTTACAGAACATTCACTTGTTTTCAACCATTTGCTCTGTGGCGAACCCCTTCAATGATCAGCTGTTCTGTATCCTTCAGTTTAGATGTAACTTCCTCCAGGAAGTTTTCCTTATTCACATAAACTGGGTTAGACACTCTTCCGGTGCTTTCACACTGCCCCACTGTGCTCCTCACACCACATAACTTTTAATGCTGTATTATAATATTCACCTTTTTAAACTCTGTTCATGAAACCAGGGATCATGTTTGTACTAGTCAGGACTATGTCCTTAGTTTCAGCACAGTGAATGGCAGATAACAGAAAATACATATTTGTTAAATGAGACAAGTATTGTTTAACATGATTTTCACTTTTGGGTTGATGAATGAATGAACAAATTAATACGTACAAGAACAAAGAATGAATGACTGGGTGGGAAACAGAAAGAAGCATGAAAAGAAATGGGGCTCAGGGGAAAAAAGTGGTGACTCAGCACGAGAGCCATAGAAACAGCATGCAAGGGTCACCTGTGCCTTCAGCTGACACTGATTTGGTCTAAACTTTCCAAATTCCCTGAGACTTAATATGGCATCATGTATCAATGTTGTGACTAAGACATGAGCGCAAGAGACCCATCTTTGGGGAGCCCACTTTGAGCCGCTGCTGACTCATTCTTCACTTATTCACTCAACAAGTATCTATGGAGCCCCTCTTCTGTGCAATGTAAGTGTGATACATGTTTTACTTCAGAATATGAACCAGGTGAAAGAAAAAATATCACAAATATCATTAAATATAATACAACTCAAATTGTGATCAAGACGTAAGACATGCATGTTCCAAATAGGCTGAAATCCTGGTGATGGCAGCTCAGTTAGCCTTCGTTATAAGTTACTAGGGACACATTTGGTCTCTGTTCAAATATCACCTCATCAAAGAGGCTTTCCCTGACCACCTATCTAAAATCACTAGATCCTACCCAACTGGGAAATTATGCAATTACATGTTTATTTTTTGTCTCTTCCATCTACATTGTAAGAATCAATGAAAGCAAGAACTTTGTCCTGCACTGTTCATTACTGCATCCCCAGTGGCTAGAACATTAGTTGGAATCATGGTGAGAATCAACAAATATTTGCTGAGCAAGTGAATTGATAAATGAACTAAAATTTTGATTGATGGGTGTTCTAAGCATTTGGAGTTCATAGGAAGAAATTTGGATCTGATTTGTAAAATCTGGACTCAAAAGAATGTCCACCCAGATCATATAAATATCTCCCTTCCTTATGTTTATTCATTTCCCACAAGAATTATATTGAGAATGCCAAGGAGGTGAGGTAAAATAGATATAGATTGTGTTGGCAACTTTACAGGTCTGAATGTGAAATAAGAATTAATAGATGACTAAATTTGGATACACAAATAAGCCAGTGGGAGAGATGACTTTTAAGAATATTTCTAGGTCTAAATCCAGGATTCTGAGAAGAAAGAGGCATAAACAAAGCAGGCAACACAAAAATATTTGCTCAACCTGAGCATGAGTGATTAGGAGCACAAGCTTTGGAATTGATAGATCTATGTACAGACCCCAATTTTGCCACTTGATAGACTCTGTCATCCACATGCCTTCTCTAAGTTTTAGGTCCTTAACTATAATCAGAGGATAGGACTGCATACATTGTGGGGGTTTGAGGATCATTAAATCAAGAAGAGATTATCTATGTGAAGCTCTTAATAAGTGCTCTTAATATAGTACCAGCTTAGTAAATTATGGCTTCCCTGTTTTTCTTCAAATGCCAAATGCCTTCTTATCCTTCATTCCAGATCCTGAACAAATATTTAATGAGTGCCTACTTTGTGTTTAGAATTGTTCTATGTTCTTGGAATGTACCAGTAGACAAACAGGCAAAGACCCAGACTTTGAAGAGTTTATATTCTAATTCTAAGTCTGGAATTAAACTCTTCCAAATTTGTGTTAGAAACCTGAAACTTTATATTTCGGTTCTTTCGTCAGAGCAATATTTTACTGCAATGCCACTGCTTGCCTGCCTATCTCTTTTCTCACAGAGGATGAGCACTTTGAGGTCCAGAAATTATTGGAGCATCACTTACTAACAGAATACACCCAATAGATGCCCAATGAATATTTGTTGAATGAACTGATGAATAGATGAGTAAGTGAATAATGACAGTGAGCTGCTATTCACTTTTCTCAGTTTGCTTTATAATTCACTTTCTTAGTTTTGTCCAGAGTCTTTACTTCCTGGAGAAATCTGAAGATTCCATGCAGGCCAAAGAGCATAATACTCAGTGCAGAAGCACTTGACAGCCAAGTTGAGAATCAGAAGCTTTTTCTTCACAGCTCCTTTTTCACATAAAGAACTGCTTGTATGATTTGTGTATTGGACCCCAAGGGTAAGTCACAGGAGCTGATTGGGGACTAGTGGCCTCTGATTTGTAATTCTGCCTTCTGCATGCTATATCTAGAACTTTGGCCAGATTGGATGCATTTCTCAGCTCTAAAATTCCACCTTCACATTATTGCAGTAGGAGGTAGTGTGGGCAGTGGTTAGGAAGGTGGAATTTGGAATTAGACTTGGGTTTTAAGCCTGTCTATGTCATTACTAGATGTATGAGGTAAGACTAATCACTTCTCTGAGTTTCAGCTTTCTCACCTGTCTCATAAGTGTTTGCAAGGCATGTACAACTGAGTATATACTTACTAAATAGTTGTCATTATTATTGTTATTGAACATATTTCAGTAGGACACCTGGAGCCAGAGAGGTTTCCTCTGGGTACTGATTCAACCCCTGTTGAATTCTTTTTACAACAAAAAGGTGTATGGCTCACTTGTCTCCTCAGACACTTCTCTGTGTCTGTCTGCAAGGAAGAGCTTAATGAATGTCCTCTTATTTTACAGATATGGAAACTGAGGCCCAAATAGGTGATGCAATGTGTCTTGATGTCACATGGTGTTAGTAGCAGAGTTGGTATTGCTACTTTTCCTTTGATGGTGTCAGTTCCCATTCAATGGAGGGGTTTCTGCATAAGGGAGATAGAGATCCACATTTCTTCCTTGTCCCAGCCAAAAGTAATCAGTCTACTAGAAGTTTCCATGAAGTAAGCACAGAAGGCTCTCTCTTCATCAATGTCATACCTTGGGAAACTGTCTCCAGTGTAGATAACAGAAAGAATAAATATTTTTGTTGAGAGGAAAAAAATGAAGACAAAGGTCAAAGGGAATCATGTAATGGGTTGAGTAAGGGAAGAAAAAGAAAGCATTTTTTTTCTCTCTCCTCTTTTTCTCCAAAACAGACTTTATATAGAACTTGTAAAAGAGCCAATTTATTTGATATGGAAAAAATGTGAAGGCAGCAAAATATACATACACACACACGAGGAAGTATTTGTGGTGGGGTTTAGAACTCAAATTACCAAGGGATAAAGGAATTGGAGTGGTACATTGATTTGGAATGATGTGTTTTCCTTTTTTTTTTTTAAGTCTAAAACAACATTCAGATTATGAAACCCAGCCAAATCCAGTCAAGGTCCCCAATAAACTTCTTGGTACTCAAGAGAGACAGAGAGGAAGGCCAATCAATGCTGCAGTTTAGCCCTTGTGCCTGTCACATAATAGAAACTACAACAATATTTGGTGAGTGAATAAAGAACAAATGGTACATAAATAAGACTGTGGACCTGAATTGTGGAGACTTTGGAAATAAAACTGGCCCAGTACTTGGCACTTTTGTGAAGTGGGTAAGGTCCTTTGCACTCAAGTTGAGTGTTTTCAGGAAAAGGACTGGTCTGAGTCATCTTTATACTGTTCCCAGCACAGACTTTGATACATTGACTATTCTAATACATATTTGACTGAAAGAGAACTTGGAGATTCCTGGGCCTTAGAGATCATTTAGGAAAACGTGGCTTTTAAACTTTAATTAGCATCAGAATCACCTGGAGAAGCCTTGCACTGAGAGTTTCTGATCAATAGGCTGAACTAGTGCCTAGATTCTGGCCCTTTTAAGTAGGTTCCCAGTTGATACTGATATTATTGGTCTGGGGGTCACATTTTGAGAGCCTATTTTAGTGCCAATGGTTCTTAAACTGTGCTGTATATCACCATCACCTGGTGAGATTTTAAAAGTCCTGATAGGCCTTATTTTTACCAATTAAATAATACCTGGGAGTAGAGGGATGGAGGGTAGAGAGGGGATACAGGTGAGACTCAAGCAATGCCCTGAGTTAAAATATCCCAAGTTTTTATAATATGCAACTGAGTTGAGAACCACTAATCTAATGCAACTTCCTCAATGTAGAGTTGAGGCATCTGAAGACCAGATAGGATAAATGACTCACCTAAGATTACAGAGCAAGTTAGTAACTTAGCTGAGAATAGAACTAAGAGTGTTTTTACTTCTTCAGTTTAGTTTTCACCATTTCATGCTTATCAACTCATGTCAGCACTCACAGGCTTATAACTTGCAACAAAAATTGAAATCTGAGTTAAACTGAGGTTTTAAGACATCTATTATATCTTTCCTCCATTGCTGTATAAAGAAATTTTAAGTGGATTCATATTTACAGAACTCTACCACTCTAGACAAGTGAGGAGATGGAAGAGACAGGATTATGGAATATTTTAAGCAAGGCCATCCTTTACAGTTTAAGTGCATCTCAAACACAAACCAAGTGCTTCCTCTGAGTTCTTCAACAGATGTTCTTCATCTCTGATTCAATGAATGGGCAAGAGTTTGCTTGTGATGTGCACATTAATTGCTGGCATGTAATAGGAAGTGCTGGTAAAGTGTTTGAAAGTGGTTCTGTCTCTTAAAAAGATTAAAAGTTTCCTCCAGAACTTGGTTTCCATTAATGATTGGCTTAGTAAATATTTTCAAACAGAGAGAGCAGGGATTGTGTCTCATATCATTCATTTCATATCATATTAACAGCCATAAAAGACCAGTAGAAACAACTGACTTCAAAATTTTCATTGTACAAAGGAGAGACTTGAGGTTCAAGATTGATTAATTTATCTAACATTAGTAAGTAGACCAGCTGGTGATAGACACAGAGGGTCTAACTTCTGAACTATTGTTCTTTCCAATACTTCAATGTCTTTTACACACAGCAGGTGTTCAATAAATGCTGTGTGATTGACTGCATAAACTTAGTATCCAAATTAAGCATCTAAGGCTGTATCATTTTTTAGCGTACGTAAAAGTTGGAATGCCATCTTTAACTGAATGTTGGTTGAGTGCACTGGCTTACAATTCAGGATGGAATTCCAATTCTTATTTCACTGCTTTCTGTGTGATCTTGTACAAGTGACTTTGCATGTCTTAGCCTCAGTTTCCTTCTTTGTAAAATAAGAATAATAGGACTGCGGTTGCAGAGAATGAAATGAGTAAAAGATGTAAGGACCTTAGCCCATTGTGTGGTAGATAATAAAAAGCACTAATGACTTCATTGTATGGTGACCTTCCTCATAAAGCAAAATAGTGAGAATGTTTAGGGCAGAAGTGACAGAGAGGTAGCTTGAGAAGTGACCACTAAGGACAAGCACTACCTCACCCAAAAGCAGTGAGCATCCCAAGATAATTATGAAAACATAGAGCTGTAAAGGCCCTTAGGGATCAAATGGGCTTAAACCTCTGTTCTACCTCAGGAAATAGAACAAAAATAAGCACTGTCACTGTTGATGTTCACCTTCCAGAAAAAATTTCTGTGCAAATACCCAGGAGTTTATCCAACTCCCAGTCAACCTACTGTAACTTCACCCCATTTTCACCCACTGAAAAAGCAGTCAGATGCATGACTCTTCTTTGGTTTAATATAAAAGGAAATAATTAGCAAACTTCTATTTTTCCTCTTTCATTAGTAATAAATGACTTCCTCACTGCTAATCTCATCCAACCTCCTTCATTTACTGTTGGGATAACTAAGTTTCAGAGAGGTTGCTGAGACTTAAGGTCACACATCAAAGTAGCCACCAAGTCCAGGAATCCTTGTTTCTTGCCCATCGCTCTTCCCACCATATCAATCTGCTGTGTTAAGACAACATTACACCTAATGCTGGGTTACAATCCCCAGAAGA
The DNA here is from genome assembly GCA_963574415.1 of Tarsius wallacei. Classification (NCBI taxonomy): domain Eukaryota; kingdom Metazoa; phylum Chordata; class Mammalia; order Primates; family Tarsiidae; genus Tarsius; species Tarsius wallacei. The sequence continues at coordinate 15,479 of CAUYQG010260144.1, read as the reverse complement.
GAGTTTGCCTGTGATGAACCTTCTTCTTACTCTTCAGGCCTATCTGACCCTCCTTATGTGCCTCCACAGCTCTCCTACTCAATCATCTCCCTACTTAGAGAGGGCACTTACTTGTCCACGAATCTCCGATTGAGGTGTAGGGTAGAAGCCACATCCACCTGAAGAGGAGGGTCCCGGACCACCTTATACTGCAGGGTCTTACACTCTAGGCAGAGCGGGCTGTCTGCAATGGAGGTCAACATGGCCGCATCAATCTCTAGGTGCTCGTCCAGTGTGTAAATCTGGATGCCATACACCTCCTCACCCACATCCCGAAGTCTGATGGTCAGTGGGATGTCACAGAAGACATTCTGAGGACCCAGGGAGATGTTCTTCCCGCTGACAGTCAAAAGTTTGATATCATTGACAGCTCCACTGGAGTCCCAGTCAGTGGAAACAAAAGTCACCCAGATGGTCAGAGACTCAGGGACCAAGGGATAGCGGAATTCCAGCTCGAGGTAGCAGCCTTGTGGCTCAGGGCAGGCTGGAGGGACCGTGTGTGGGTTGACAGCTGAATTTGGACTCCAGGTGCGGACACTTGACTTACAGGGCTGTTCAACATCTGGATGACCTATGGAGAAGAGATGAGGGAATGAGTTCTTGAGGAAAGACCTTCAGAGTTTTCAGCAGACCCCAGGAAAGATTGGCCTAACTAGAACTTAGACAAAGAGGAAAAGGACAGAGAGGTTCTTCGCATCTTGATGAATTTGCTATATACGCAGCACCCAGCTCATATCCATTCCTGCAATACAGATCTCAGATGAATCAGCAGACATTTGGTCAAACTACTTTCAAGTAAATGCCTTAATACTGAGTCAATGTCCAAACTTTCCTTCCTCATCTTCCACTTGAAGGCTTTGTTGCCTTGGATAAAAAGAAGGAAGGGCATATATTGGCTAAATACACACAGCATTTCCGAAACTTGTTTAATTTCAGAGGGGAAGAAACTAAGGCTTAGCAATACAGAGTGAAGTGAGCAGGGTCATACAGGCTGAAGTGTAAAAGTCAGCATTAGAACCGAGTTTTGTCTCATTCTGAAATTTGTACTAATTGTTCTTTTCACTATTGGATGCAGGGGCCACCAAAATAAATGAGCGTCCCTGTGGTGTTATATATTGTCGTAGGTACAACCCACTAGGACTGACAGATGTCCCAGAAAACCCAGGCAAAGAAAAGGTGAGCATAGATAGCATCTGTCCCTTGGACTGAGAACCTGGAAGGAAACTGTCTAGAACCATGAACAGAGCTGGAAGGCAGCCCTGAAGCCATCTTATCTCTTCTACTCCGCTTCCCTACAATGAGATCATTCCATACCACTGAGCTTCCCCTTGTTCTGTCCATTCTGACTCAGGAAGTGGAGGGTTGGGTGAGGAGAGGGGAGAAGGAAGGAGGAATTCTTCTCCTCTTTCCTTAGGGAGATGATGCCTCATCCCCACTGATCTCAGCCTGCGGTGACTTCTGAATTTTTGTCTGCTGAGATCACCTCTAGACCCTCAGAGAACTCTCCCTTGCACTGCTGAGAAAAATAATCAGAACTCAATGTAGTGACTAGCTCTAATTTGTTTATGGGAGTCTCATGAGACTGGGAGAATAGGATGCAGAATCTTAAGTTGTCCTATTAGCCTTATTATTATTTTTTTTTGAGAAAGCAGGATTTATTGAGATGACAGAAAAGCTCTCACAGTAGGAGAGGACCCAAAGAGACTGTCTATTATTATTATTATTATGACAGAGTCTTGCTCTGTCACCCAGGCTGGGAATCACAGTCATAGGTCACTGTAGTCTCAAACTCCTGGGCTCAAACAATCCTTCTCTCGTAGTCTCCTGAATACCTGGGAATACAAGCACACACCACCACACCAGGCTAGCTATACTCTTATTTTCTTTAGCATTAGTGGTTGGTTGGGAAGGCAGGATGGGGATGCTGGACATTTCTTTTTTTAATTTATTTATTATTTATTTTTTTTTATTTTTTGAGTTGGAGTCTCACTCTGTTACCCAGACTAGAGTGCAGTGGCTGCTCCCGGCCATTGCAGCCTCGACCTACTGGGATCCAGTGATCCTTCCGCCTCAGCCTTCCGAGTAGCCGGAATTACAGGCACGCATTACCACGCCTGGCTGATTTTTTTATTTATTGTAGAGATGAGGTCTCGCCAAGTTGCCCAGGCGGGTCTCGAACCCACGGGCTCAGGCAATCCACTCACCTCAGTCTCCCAAAGCACAGGATTACAGGCTGAGCCACCAAGTCCGGCTATGCTGGACATTTCTAAAGCAAAAAGCAACAAAAATAATCTTTGAAAATGCTTTGTGGCAATGTTGCAGGGTAGCAGGCATCACTATAGTATGAACACTGGAAAGTCATTTGAAGTGAAAAATCTATTCCAGTGAAGGCAGTAAATTCCTTCAACCTTCTTGCCTCTGCCCAGGCAAGGAAGAAGAGAGAAGTCATCAAGTGGGGAACAAGAAGAAAAGAGAAAAAGAGAAGAAGGAGTGCCAAGGAAATGCACAAAGACCTTTTAGATATAAGGCATCAGAATAAGAAGAGAAGGATCTAACAAAAGAATCCCTTCATTCCTCCTTGGCTAGTTTCATTCATTACTCTCAGAGATTGCTGGATCGAAGCAACCCTTAGTTTAAGTGAAAAGCACAAACAGGACTCCCCACCTAGCTAACCTTTCTTCTTGTCTACTCTCCAACCCCCTGAGTTTCTGACTCTCTTAACCTTGTGGATTGTTGACACACATGTATCACTTATTCACTCAGTAAACTTTATTGAGGGCAGAACTTTGAAGTACACGAAGCACAGCTGGTTTACACATCTGATTGCCATCAAAATCCTGTAAGACAGTTATCATTTTTTTCTCTACTTTATAGCTCTACTTCACTCAATGCCATGTAGCTTTTGCTTAATAGAATGCCTGGTCCATGGAGAACACACACAGTGAATGCTCAGTAAATGTTTATTAAATAAAAAGCCTTCTATCTTGTTAACATGGGGTTAAAAAAAAGAAGTTACAGGATGGAGTATTAGAGCCTGTGCCTTGATGGTGGGTGCCAGGTGAACATTTCACCCCCTCCATGGGCTTTCTTCTGGAATTGGCAAGGGATAAAGCAATCTTTCTCCCTTCCTTAGAGAAAACAACTGTCAGTGGTGGGAAGCCACAGGAGAGCAAAGATGACAAATCTGCTTGGCTCATCTTTCCTCCCTGGTTTCTTGTTCATCAACAGAGGGACCAAATGCTTCCAAAGGACAGGAAGGTGAGTCTGGTCATTATGCTCAAGTAAGTAAAGAGTAGCAGAAACCTTAACAAAGCTTGTGCTTACCTGGTTATTAGAAGCAAACTCTTTGATACAAGAAAGAGTCCCAAGAGTCACTGAGTCCATCCATCACCAAAGTAGCAAACCCATCAATAATACCAGGTTTCATGAATGGACCATCCTCATGTGAGGGCATGATGTCAGGCATATTACTGCCTTAGCTCTTTTAACCATGGCAGAAAGTCTATGACATTGGCCTTAGGAAACTCACTTTACAGAAGAGGAAACTGAGACTCAGATGGTTCAGGAATTCCCTGGTGAGGGGTAGGATATCATGTGATACTGTTTATCCAAGTAAGTGTGCCAGGCTTTGAAACAATGAAGGTTGGATTAAAATATCAGCTGTATAGTTTCTCATTGTGTCACCTACTGTGATGCTATCTACTTCAGGGTTGCTGTAAAGCTCAAATGGAATGAGATCTTTAATAGATGCTCATAGATATATTAATTTTGTCCTGAAAAATAATGAGGAATTAACAAGGAAAATGTTGGTCAGGGGAGACATTTTGAGCAAAGATAACAGTTGCAAGAGAATGTGTATTAAAATGACTATGAATTTGAGTGAAACAGTAGAGCTGCAAGTGCAGAGACAGGTAACCTAAGTAGAATCCAGATTGTGAAGTATCTTGTATGTCACATGAAGAAAGTTGAACTTTATATTGAGATAGATGGAGAGCTGCTTAGAAAGTTTAAGCAAATAAGTGAGATAAGATTTGTCATTTAGAAAAACCACTGTTCAGAGAAACAGATATTATTCATACATTTGCCTATCTATCCATGTATCTATCTACCATCCATCCATTTAACTGTCCATTTATCCATCATTCATCCATCTGTGTATCCACCCACCTATCCATTCAAAGAGTAATTACTGAATGCCAAATCTGTGTCTAGAGTTAGGGTAGTTCCTGAAAGAACAGGTTTCTAAACATGGTCTCTGCCCTTAGGGAGCTTCTAGTCTTGTGAGATCAGTTAGGAGACTGTTGCACTAATACAGACAATACATGACTATGGCCTGGACACAGGGCCATCACAGAATATGACAAATCAGAATTCTTGTAGAAGAAAAATCGACACAGCTGTGAGACTGATTGGATGTGTAGCTGTGAGGTATGGCAAGGAGCTGAGAAAAAGAAATGAAGGGAGGAAGGAAGGAAGGGAAGGAGGGAGGGAGGGAGGAAGGGAGAAAAGGAGGGAGGAAGGAAGGAAGGGAAAGAAGGAGGGAGAGATGAGAAGGGGAAGAAAAGAAAGAGAAGTGCACAGGTCCTGTTACTTTACTGTTGTTGTTAGAGTCAGGGTTTCACTTTGTTGTCCAGGCTGGAGTGTAGTGGCACAATCGCAACTCACCGCAGGCTCAAACTCCTGGGTTCAAACAATCTTCCCTCTTCAGCCTCTCAAGTAGCTGGGACTACAGTGTGCCACCACACACAGCTAATTTTTTTTCTTTTTTTTTTTGTGGAGACAAGGTCTCACTATGTTGCCCAGGCTAGTCTTGAAATCCTGGCCTCAATGATTCTCCCACTTTAGCCTCCAAAAGTGCTGGGATAACAGGCTTGAGCCACCATGCCTGGCCAGCTTCATTATATATACGTGTTCTTTTGTATATGTGGTGATTAAATGAAAAGTTTCATGTTTATATAAGCTGTCCACTAGCAATAAGCCCATATATGTATATAGAAATACATTTATACATACTTATGCTGATCTAAATATACATTTATGAAGCTCTATATAGACACCCATTATATATCTATGTGTATATACACTGCAGCTGTTGACATGAACACAGTTATAAAAGCTTGGTGCCAAGTTTTTTCCAGATGAACAGTTAAGCACACCTGAAATATTCTGCACAGAAAAATAGAGAAAACACAAATAAGAAAAAATGAAAACAGTCAGTGCCATGTGTTAACCTCTCATGGAAAACCCAACATTTGGGATATATTTTACGCTTACATAAATGAACTTAACTGGGATTTGAATTCCTATACTACAAAAGTAGTATGGTATCAAATACTTCAAAAATATTAATATAGAAAATATAATTTTTGCTCAAGAGAGGAGACAATTTTCTGTGAACAAAGGTAAGAAGTTCTATGACTATATTTACCTTCTTTAACATGTAGCAGATTTCTAAAAAAATATTCGTTCAAGGAAGAATTTTCTATATTGTTCATGTGGGCTTATAATAAGTTACAACTCCATGGGAGATTAGATCTAGAAAGGACATTATATTTCAACTGGTCATTCTGTGGATACGATACGATCTTCAGAAAAACTACGAGACTCACTCAAGGACACAGAGTATGTTGATGGCAGGGCTGAGACCTAGGTCCAGTTCTTTTTACATTCACCCCCACCCCTGCTCTTTCCCCAACCCAACAGATATGTCTGGCATCGCTCATGAATTTGGGAGTTTTATGTTAGTTTGGGAAGTCCAAAAACTTAAACATGAAAAGATAAATAGGATGAAAATGAGTTGAGAAATAAATTGCAGAGTTTGGCCCATGGAAAAGTTTATTTCTTCAAGGATATTAAAAGGGTCTGAGCCAAAAGGATCACAGAGACTGTAATAGGATGCTCTAAAAAAAGAACAGTGTCTTTTCCTGGCCTGCATGTGCTAAATTTACATAGAAGGAAAACCCAGGGCTGCTGGAGGTTTCCCTGGAGCTCTGAGTCAGCTCAGGGAACCAGGGAGCTCAGTGCTTCCAGATGAACTCCATTCAGTGTAGCATACTTTAAGAAGGTCAGGGACAAACTAGGAACAAACTTTTCTAACTGATAGTTGGGTTGAATGGAGATGTGAGGAGATGTCTGCAAATGATTTCATTCAAACAAGTGGTAGAACAGATCAAGATGATTTTAGCCAGAGAAGTCTCAGGGGAAAGTTTTTCTAATTTGACCTTTCAAATGTCTCTCAGCGCCACTGACTTCTCTTCATTATCACAGCCACCGACCTCACTCAGGGCACGACCATCCATCACCTGGCTGCTGGCAACAGTCACCTAGCTGTTCCCTTTTCTCCAGCACCTGGCTCCCCCAATCTCTTCACAGAGCTTACAATATACTATACTCCTGCAAAGGCATGTGGTATCTACTCACTGCTCTTTGTGTAATTCCAACCCCATCCTCACCTGGCCATTATTATTTCACCTATCCAACCTTTCCCACTTCCACTTTGTTCTTCATGCTCTAAACCTATTGAAACTCTTACAGAATTATTGAGCTTCTGCTTATGTAGGTTATACATATTAGTAGTTGTATATTGTAAATTAAAACTAATAAATTTTAAAACTGAAGAACACTTAAGTATGCATTCCATTAGCTATCAGAGCACGAATAACATCATATGTCATGTATCTACTAGATAACTCCACTGTACTCTCAGGAGAGAATGAGCGTGAAAAAGGCAAAGATGTATTATTATGAAAATACTTTTTAATTCAAGGACACCCTGAAAAATCCTCCAGGAACCTCTGGAATACACTTAGGAAACAGCCACTCTGAACAAACCAAACTTCTTTCACATTTTCAAATATGCTTTGTTAACAGTGTTGTGACATTTCGTGGGAAGCCTGAGTCTCCAGTTCTGGGTGAGGTCCCCTTGTTACTGGCCCCCAGCACTCAGTACCTCTATCAGCATAGGACTATTCACACTGAATGGCAATTGCCCAATTACTTATCTGACTCCCTAACAGACAGTTAGTGCTGCCACCAATGAGCCAACGACAATGCCTAGTACATAATCCCTATGGTGGTCACAAGTGAGACAAACTAATTCTATGCAAGTATGCAGAATGTTGTTGCATGACAGAGACACAACTTCTCTGTGAGAACTCAAAGTGGGTTCAGTTTGAGTGGAAAAATTACAGTTGCAGATTTTAAGACTTTTTTTTTAAATGGAGCTAGAACAGGGTGCCAGAGAACTTTAGTGAGGAAGCACATAGAGGGGATTCCTGTGCTGGTGGAGCAGGAGGGGATACTGGGGCTGGATGACCCCAGTCTCCCTTCCAGGTCAGACAGACTGTGTGATTCTGTGAGGCTGAACTGAGGGCTTTTCCCAGACAACCCTCTTGCTTTACATTCCAGATGGATTTGTTTAGCGTTCTTGAGTTCGACTCTCATTTTTATTTTAAGCTACTTTAAAAAATAAAGCGCAGTGCCGTCGTTTTTCAACTTCACTTTCCTCTCTGATCCCCTCCCTTGCTTTATTCTATCTCTGGCTTTTTCTTTTCAACCTTCTTTCTAAAAATACAGAGGATAGCGGAGGAGTTCTCACTGATGCTCAGTGAGGAGACTGATTCTGCTCTCTCTGATGCGCTGGTGTAATAGTGTTCTTACCCAGTGACTGCTGGCATGAGCTGACCTGCACAGGAGCAAGAGGACCGGGTGGGGGCAGGGTCCAGGTATAAGTCTCTGAGGATCAAAGAGAAGGAGATGGAAGACTGAGGGGAAAGTGTGGGGTCTCTGCCAGCCTGGTTTGAGGACCAAGTGACAAAATGCAACAATCAGCATTTGGTAAAAGGTGCTCTCTTGATTTCAGTGTGGCTGTAACATTGAATTTAACAGTCATTGTTGGTCCCCTGGGAAACCTGGGAGACACCGCCTGAGCAGAGAAAGGTCTGAGCATGGTGGGAGTCCACAACAATGGCAAATGAAAGGTACTTCCTTCAAGTGTCTTGAAGATACCAAAAAGAAGTGCATATAAATGGATGACATTGAAAGGAATAGTTACAACATATTTGAGAATGTCCTAGGTAGTCTCAGAAATAACTGAATCAAAAGAATAAAAAACTACTGATGCCTTAATGTATGGACTCAAAAGCGACCTTGTTTGTAACCACAAGCAGTCGGGTTCTGAAGAATATATAAACACCCCCACACACCTTGTTTTTATCAGGTATGTGGCCTTGAGCAGTTCTTTAATACTTTGGTACCTTTGTTTCCTCATATGTAACATGGGAATAACATACCTAGGACAGGGGAGGTGCTCAAAAAATATTTGTTGAATGTGTAAGTCTATGAATACTAGCCTCACAGGATGATCTTAATAAAATGAGAGGTATACGGGAAAGACCATTTAAGTCATAAAACCCCATATGTATTGAAGGAGCTGTTCTTTGCACACTCCATCTGTCAATGAGCCTCCAGAAGACTGGCTTACCTTCTGCTTCTCGAGGGCTCCAGTGTCCTGATGGGCCGCAGGGCATTGGAGAGGAGGCGTTGAAAGCATACTGCACAAGGATTCTCCCTTCCAGGCAAAGGTCACATGCTGATCCCAATTCTCTAGGAGGCCAAGGAAGAGGGGAAAACGCACCGACTTAGGAACAGTTGAATGAGCAAGTGGCGGGACTAAGTCAACAGGACAGAGGGAACAGCTAGTCTATGTTATCCCCATCCTCCCTACACATGCCAAGGAGTCTGGAAATAACTATAAGATAAATTCCTCCCCATTGTCCAACAAGAACCTTGTTTGGACCTAGGTGGCTTCTATTCTGATAGTACATATGCTTCTTTCTTTAGCAGCACAAAAGTCAGCAGGTTAAAGACTCACCTTCAATAATTTTAATTTAATCAGACATGTAAAGCTCCACTGAGAATTTGCTGTGTGGTTACGAGAAAATCTGTTGCTCTAGTTTGTCCTCAAAGTTTACTTCTTTAACGATACTTAGCACAATACCTACTATGTGCAAGACACTGTCCTGTGTCTTAGGCATTACATATAAAGAACGCATGGTTCCCTCATCTGAAAATAAGTGGGCTGGATTAAATGATGCTTAAGAACCTTCCAGCCCTGATGTCCTGGGGATGGGTGAGTCACTCCTCTATTTAACAGTCAAAAGTAGTTTCTCTACCATGCCATCTAATTCATTTTAGCAGCTTTCCAAGGGGCTAGCCAATCCCTCAATGGGACCAACCCCAGAAGTGGAATATTATGATGACTTCCTCTACTGACTTGTAAGTCTTGTGTATCTGGATTCAATCTTCCTTTGGCCATAACAGCCTCTGGGATCCTACTTGTTTTCCAGATCTGGCATCTGTTTAGGAGACAGTTGTGGAGAAGGGAGAGGGATGAGTCCTCTTCTCCTGTATTATTGTGAACTGAAAACTCTGCAAATCTGAGTGACCTCTGCAGAGGGACTGAAACTGCATGTCAGGAAGATATCAAGAAACATCCTAGCCCAATTCATTATTTCTTAAAATGCGATGGTCCTGCTATACCTCTTTCACAACTCCTAGAAGAATCTCTGCTTTGGCTACCTAAAAGGACACAACGGAGGGGTTATATCTCAAGTCCTAGCCTTCCCTTCACAGGATTGCTTTCCATGCCTTTGTGCTCACACAGTAAGGATGAGCATACTTGTGAACATCACTATCTGCTGGTGTTCCCCATTCCCTCTCCACAAGGCTAACAGAAGATTATCCTCAGTCCTCAATATGAATGCATCATGTTCCTGCTTACCTCTTTTGGTGATTCCAGTTCTTAATACCCTGTGATGTGGCATTGAATGCCTTTGCAAACTATTCCTCTCTTCACTCTAGCCTCGTTTCTCTCCACTATAAGCTTTGTGTAGTTTCCATGCTGTGTCATATTACTCATTTCTCTGTCCCTTACTTTTTTTACTTGGCTGATGTTTCTCATTCTTCAAGTTTCACCTTGGACAGTAGTTCCTCTGTGAAAACTTTTTTGTACACAAGTGAGCTTCTCTCAATAGATTGTGAGGTCCTTGAGGACAAGGTCCATGCCTCTCTTTTTTTCTTTCAGAGTCCAGCACATAGCTTATTTCATAGTGTTGGTCAGCATATGCAGTTGAATAGATGGGTAGATGGATGAATATCAGTTATTTGGGACATGTGGCTAACAGTTATAAATAACCTGTAGATTTTGCATTCACAGCCTTATCATTGTAAATGTGAAACCATACTTAGGTAGAAATTTCACAAGCACACTAATACTAATATTCAGTGATAAGAGAAGTATTGGATAGTCCATGGTTAACCTACTGAATAGGGTGGCAAACAGTTATTACAAAAATATTTACAATGATTATGTAATTTCATGGAAAATACGTTAAGTTATTATAGTCAGTGAAAAAGTCACTTTCAAAGCTGATTCTATAGTAGTATCTAAATGTTCAAATAACCTTTTGGGACAAAATAGTACTGGCAGTAATTTCTGGGCAGTAAAACATAAGATGATTGATTTAATCCTCTATTTTTTTGTTTTCTGGTTTTCTAAATTTTCAACATATTTTAAATACATATGAGTTACTCGGGTAAATGATAATCACAATTACACAAATATACTTGTAGGCAGGAAATTAGGGGTGGAGAGATGTCTTCAAGCACCACTAGTGACGGCAGAGTTCCATTACAATGACCACAATCCACGCATAGTGCCTCTGAGTCACATGACTGACTGGCTTTGTGATGACAAGATTACAAATGTCCTAGGATGGATCTAGGAATCATACTGACCTTAATGGCCATTGATTCTTTCTATTTTCTTTGGGTGTTTTGTTTTAGGTGATACACATAAAGCTACCTGAGCTTCCCTGAGTTCTTGACACACCCCGGGTTACCAATAAATACTTTGGTGAATACACAAATCATCATCCAGCTGACAACAAATGTGTGGTGGTGTTCTACACACCCAGATAGTGTATGTGTTTCCTACCTTTGGTATTTATTTTATTTTCACAGGTACCTATATTTACACACACACACAAACACACACACACACACACACACACACACACACACACTGAAATCATAGACATCCAGGCTGCCAAAGCTGGGAGAGATTATCTTTCTTACCTGGGTTCCATGAGATTCAAAGCTTAAAGCTCTAAACAGACACTATCCAACATGGCAGCTACTAGTCACATGTGGCTGTTTAAATTTAAGTTAATTAAAATTAGATAAATGTTAAAATCTTGTTCCTCACCCACACTAATCACATTTCATAGCAACAGTTGGCTAATGGCTATCATCTTAGACATGAAGACACAGAACATTTCTGTAACTTAAGTAAGTTCTATCAGACAGTGCTTCTTAAGGCATACACTGTATATAATAAATTAACTTATCTCCTATGTAACTAAAATAGTACTGATTTTGTCCCATCTTTGGGAGAAATGAAAAAATAGTTATTCAAACATTTTCTATGTTCTTAAATTTCTCAACTAAGAAACTTGGTTGAGAAATGCTAGAACCTCTTTGGCTAACAGATAAGAAAACTGAGGCCAAAGAGACAGAGGGAATGGATGAGGTCACAAAGACTACAGACCCAGGCCTCTTGGTTTTCAGTCCAGAATTCTTTCCAATACACCATAGCCAATTGTTCAGATAACCGAAACCATCCAGTCAACACATGTTTGCAAGACAAATAAAAATAAAGGAGTTAGAAAAAACAGAGGTGGCCTTAAATTATTTATTCAGTTGCCCATGTGTGAGGACACGGGCTGTGGGAGGAAGGATCTGAATATGTTTTTTTAAGGGAAATCCTTGTATTCTCTTAGACCACAGATGTGAGAACAGCAGGAGGACATGAGGATAGCCAGAGGCGAGAGGTTGGCAGTGATGGATGTAGTGGAAAACACCAGAGGCATTGCAGGGAAAGGGAATTTTCAAGTAGCTAAACAGCTCTGAAGAATGTTGCACAATATGGGAGCTAATATTTCTTGCACATAAGGTATATGTGCTTGGCATATCACAGATGTCATCTTGTTGAATTCTTCACAAACGTCAAATGATGTAGGCATGATTAGCACCTTTTTATGGAAGAAGATTCAGAGGATGAGGGAGTTGAAATGACTTGCCCAAGGTCTCATCTACTAGGAGTGATGAAGCAGAGAATGGAAAATGGATGACCTGAAATCAAAGCATGTACACTTTATGCTAAGCCAATTTGCATGAGTATAAACTCCATGTGTATGAGAGAGTGATATGCATAAAGCGTAGTTCTACTTCTTTATAACAAATTGTTGAACTTGTGGACTCCTTTTGGAATATGGTCTACATAGCTGTTAACCCTAATTAGATATATTTCAAAAGTGTCAGTTTTAATTTAACATATGATAACTGCACTATGAAATCTTAGACCAAACAGAATAGCTATTGTATGAACCTCCAGGAACCAACCAACGATAGGTTATTAAAAACATATTGATTGAAGTTGAGGGCACGATGTAATAGAGACATATCACAATTAACCCTCCAACAGGTTTCCAAAAATCAGGTGGTATTTATTTAATGGACAATAACTGCTTTATGAAATACAAATTGAATACATACACAGGAAGCTTCATTTACAAAACTTCCATTTTTAGGTGGAATCGAGGCCAAAGCTTGACCAAAAGGCTGGTACTTCTCATCACCACAGAAAAAATAAATAAATCTATGGGCTGCTGGAAAGTCAGCTCTGAAGTGTCACATGAAGTTTCCCAAACCCAGCTCTGAGCTCATAGTGAGGGAAGCTGAAGCAGGGGATGGGGAGTTTCTACAGAGAATCTAAGGAGTGCATTTCCTTCCCTGGTGATCACATTCACTCAGCTGCCAAAAGAAGGTTCTAGAATCAGTTACTGATGAAAATGTACCAGAAAATAAGAGCCCACATTTTATGCAGAACAGTGATCTAATATATTTTTAGAATTTTCATTTTAGTTGATCTATTGATCTATAATAATTGTGTATATATTTATGGGGTACAGTGTCATGTTTTGATATTTGTTTATAATGTGGGATGATTAAATCAGGCAAATTAAAAATTTATTACTTCTCATACTTAATTTTGTGGTAAAAACATTTAAAACCTACTCTTTTAGCAATTTTGAAATATAGTGCATCATTATTTATTATCATCATCACTCTGTGCAATAGATCACTAAAGCTTATTCCTCCTAATTAAAACTTTATAACCTTTGATAAACATCTTCCTTTTCCCCATCAACCATGCCACCCCACTATCCTTTAGATTCCACATGTAAGTGAGATCATGTGGTATTTGTCTTTCTGTGCCTGGCATATTTCATTTAGCATAATAGCGTCCAGGTTCATCTATGTTGTTGCAAGTGACACGATTTTCACCTTTTTATGGCTAAATAGTATTCCATTGTGTCTATACAGATGTTCCTCAAGTTGTGATTGGGTTACATCCCAATAAACCCATTGTAAGTTGAAAACATCATAAGTTGAAAGTGCATTTTCTTTTCTTGATGATGGTCTCACTCTGTCTCCCAGGCTATATAGTGCAGTGGCAGGATCACTGTTCACTGTAACCTTGACTTCCTGGGCTCGGAAGATTCCAGAAGCAACCAACTCATCTGTCTCTCAACCAAGTTATCTTCAACAAAGCCACCAATAACAACCACTGGGAAAAGGAGATATTTATTTAGCAAATAGTGCTGGAAAAACTGACTGACCAAATGCAGAAGAATGAAACTAAACCCCAACCTATTACCATATACAAAAATCAGTTCAAAATGGATCAAAGACCTAAACATAAAACCTCAAACTATAAGAAGAAAATGTAGAAAACATCCTTAAGCACATCAAAGTAGGCAATGAATTCTTGACCAAATCCCCAAAAGCAAATGACATAAAAGCTAAGATAGACAAGTGGGACCTCATCAAACCAAAAAGTTTTAACACAACAAAAGAAACAATCAAGAGAGTGGGAAGACAACCCACAGATTGGGAAACAATATTTGCTAATTATATATCTGACAAAGGCCTAACATCTAGGACCTACAAGGAACCCAAATGAAGTAAAAGGAAACAAGCAAATAACCCCATTAATAAATGGGCAAAGGACATGAATAGGCACTTTTCAAAAGAAGACATACAAGCGGTCAACAGATATGTGAAAAAATGCTCAGCCTCACTAATCGTCAGAGAAATGCAAATCAAAATTGCAATGAGATACTACTTAACTCCAGTAAGGATGACCATCATTGATATATCAAAAAATAACCGATGCAGGCATGGGTGTGAAGAAAAGGGAACACTTCTACACTGCTGGTGGGAGTGCAAGCTAATTCTACTTCTATGGAAAGCAGTGTGGAAATTCCTAAAAGAACTAAAAATTGACCTTCCATATGGTCCAGCAATTCCTCCTGGGAATATGACCAGAGGAACAAAAATTCTACCAAAAAGATACCTGTATACACATATTTACTGGCACTATTCACAATAACAAAAACATGGAACCAACCCTATTGCCTCTTGAAAGTGGACTGGATAAAGAAAATGTGGTACATATACATGATGGAGTATTACACAGCCATAAAGAAGAACAAAATCACAGACTTCATGAAATTGGATAGAGTTGGAGACCATCACACTTCGTGATCTATCACAGAAACAACAAACGGAATACCGCATGTTCTCACTTATAAGTGAGACGTGAACATTAAACACATTAGCACAAGAGAAAGTTCGACAGCCACTGGGCACTGCTAGGGAAGGGAGGGAGGAAGGGAGGCATGTAACAACCCAAAGTGTACCTGGTCCTATACCAGGGAATGAAGGCTAGTTGGAGGCCCAAACTTCACCTGCATGCAGCCTACTTGTGTAGTTAATGCTTACTTGTATCCCACCTCTCTATAATAACATTTAATTAAAAAAAGAAAGTACATTTTCTGTTTTTTTTTAGTCTTGGTCTCACTCTGTCTCCCAAGCTATAGTGCTGTGGCAGGATCACAGCTCACCAGTCTTGACCTCTTGGGCTCAGGTGATCCTTCCACCTCAGCCTTCCAAAGTGCTGGGACTACAGTTGCATGCCACCACGCCCAATTATTTTTATTTCTTATTTTTTGTAGGTACGAAGTCTTGCTATGTTGCCCAGGCTGGTCTTGAGCTCCTGGACTCAAGTAATCTTCCTGCCTCGGCCTCCCAAAGGGCTAGGATTACAGGTGTGAGCCACTGTGCCCAGCTGAAAGTACATTTTATTTATTTTTTTATTTTTTTATTTTTTTTAATTATTTATTTTTTTATTGTGATATTGAGGGGTACATTTAAGGGTTAGGTACACAAATATGTCTCATTCAGGCACCCTTGTTTGTAAGAAGTGTCCCCCCATCCCCAGACAGGTATTTACTGCCATTAATTGCTTCCCCTAT